>JAZKJV010009181.1:600000-826231 GCA_037367405.1 Ottelia alismoides
AAGTTTTTTTGAGTCAAAACGGGTATTGTATACATAATATACATTACTTGTACCCATTCCTGATTTTAGATGGAAACGATTAAAGTACGAGCCATGGATAAAGTAGATAGAATATATACAACACACCCCCTATAATTAGCGTGTGCTATGTCCTCATGGCACAAAGTGAAATGCAGACATAGCTCGTACTCAGTATTGTCGAGACATGAAAAATAGAAGTCGACATGCCCCCTATACTTAGACTTTTGAGGGACTAAGCATGGAAGAAAAGGATGAAATGAGGCAGTCGAGGGTGAATGGAAGGAATAGAAGTGATGTATACACAATGAAATCGGTCCCCTTAAAGTCGAAAATCGCGGCTTTAAAAAATTGTTTTTATATCGTTCATGCTTAAAGAATAAAATGTCGTTCATTGTAGGCAGCGATCGGAATCGGTCAAGAAATAACCACAGAAATTTAATCAATTTTTAATCGAGTAATTTTATGTTTATTTTACTTGGACAAACAAGGAGGCAAAGGAACAATCTAGAGTTGTGTCTATCAAAAATCTTGCGTGGTTTTCAAGGCGGTTTTTTTTGTATTTTCAATGCAAATAAGGGATGCAAGATGTAATTTCGGCCTATGTTAGGGACTAAAATGCAAATTACATTCAAATGATGTCCGCAAAATATGAAACTTGGTCGAGATGATAAATATGATGGAATGTATGCACTGTAATTTTTTTTGGAATTTTTGGATGCAATATGCTTTTTTTATGAATTTTTAAATGCAAACAAAATGAATTTCAATATTTAATTATAATAAATATTAAACCTACTTATTTTCAAAGAATAAAATTATCTAAGCTCTATTACTAGATAATAGATCCTAGAAAAATCCTAAACCTTGAAAATGTGAGATCTAATACTTATTAAAAATCGAATATTGAATGCAAAATGATTTTTACAGGGCAAAATATGCATGCAAATGCAAATCTTTTTGGGCACAATGTCAAGTACAATTAATCCTACAATATGTGATTTTTCGGGGATTTTTAGAGCAACGGTTAATCAAATAAAAGTTTAAGCGCACAAACTGGACAAAAAATGCAATTTTCCATAAAATAATTAATTATTAATTAACCATTGATCAAAAAATATCCACAATATGTCAAAATGTAGACAACTAGTTGACAAACAAAATGCTATTTTTGGATAAATAAAATAATGTAGAGAAGAGATTCAAAACAGAGGGAGACACAAGGGTACAAATGAAATATCAATAAATATAAAATGCAGAGGGGTTGATTTATAATATTACCAAAAATTGGGGGTCTTCTCGCAAAAATGTCCAAGGGATCACGTGCCGAGCATGTGACCCTTGGTCGGCGGGACCTGAAAGGCGAATATGGAAACTTTACGCGTGTTTTCTGTAAATTTCCCGGCAGTACTGCAAATGGCCGAAATAGCAGGGGGGTCTTTAGCAAATTGCCCCCAGGCACGTGCGTAACACGTGACCCGGGAGGTGACGTACGTCCTGACGTTCCCCCACCCCCACGTGCGTGGCATGTGGCGGGGGCCTCGGGCCTAGGGCGCCCGACCGAGCGGTGGAGCAACGGCTGATGTGATGGCTGAAGGCAAAGCTCCGGTCGTGCTCCTGTGGTTGAGGCTACTGAGCGGTGGAGCTCATGTGGACGAAGAAGGTCGTTGGTGATTGTATAGACGGTGGTCGGAGTCGTGGCTGAAGACGAAGGCTCGGAGGCGGTGTGTCGTTGTTGGAGGTGATGCCGAAGAAGGCGCAGGCGGCGTGAAGGGGCCGAAGGAAGGTGACGAACCTCCTGGAGATGGCGTTGTTGTTGACGATGATGGCCAGAGAAGATGACGATGGTGGTGACGCGCGGCGGAGATGAAGGTCGTAGAAGACCGACGTTGAAGTCGTTGACGTTGGCTCGACGCTGATGGCGGAGCTGGGCACTAGCGGCGGAGGAGCGCCGTGTACAGCAAGGCGTTGTTGCCTTGGATCTCGCCGGCGTAGGTGCGGAGGTGTGGCGCTGTCACCGCCGCCCCTCTGACTTGTAGGGCTAACGCGGATGAGGGGAATGATGGCGGCGCTGCTCTTTATATAGGAGAGAGGGGTCGAGTGGCTGGCGGCGCGAGATGCGGAGGAGGTTGGCGGAGGGAGTTGGGGTCGCGGCCGGCGCGGGATATGCGGAGGCGAGAGGCGGCGGTGGTTAGGGAGATAGCAGGGGCGGCGGTTACGGAGGTTTCGGGGAAGAAGATGCGGGTGGAAGACGACGCGCACCGGCCGTTCGATCGGCCGCTGATCGAACGGTCGTAGAGGCGCCTCGTGGCGCTGGAGTTTTAAAGAGAGAGAGGGTGCGCGGGGCACGTGCGAAGCACGTGTCTTGGAGGCACGTGCGACGCACGTGCGTCCTTTATTTTTTTAATAAAAATGAATTATATAAAGCCCAAAAAACGCTGATGTGTCATCACCAGAAAATTCGGAGATAAAGAGTTTGTAAAATCAAGAATAAATAGCAAATGACCTCGGATTGAAAAAGTTTCTTCATGAAAAATGCTCATCTCGATGAGATCTACAACTTTCATGAAGACATCAAAGGCAGAATCGATCAAATGCATAAAGTGGATTTTTAGGGTATCCCATATACATAGAATACCTAGATTTTTTGGTTTTTGTAATTTTTTTTGTTATTTTTAAATCAGATAAGAATCTGGAAAAATATGATAAAATCAAAGATGAATATTTACACATTAATCTATTTTTTTGGATTTTAAATAATTAAGAAAATATGTACAAAAATATCGGGTCAAAAACCGCTAAAATACACAATGTTCAAAAGAGGCCCAAAACCCAACTTTCACATATCAGCTCCGATTCACTTGAACTTAGTCTTATTTTAAAGGTAATTGCATGTATATTAGTTCAAAAGTGAGTAGGATCAAATCGGACATTGGATGGGGAAGATATGTGGCTTTTAGTCTGAAAATCCTGAAACTAAGGTTTGGGTTTTGGTCCACTTATTTGGGTTAGTGAATTTTTGTATTTTTCATTTATTCTTGTTAGTGGTATATACAAAGTGGAGGTGGTTTTGTGTCATTCAGAGTTAGCATGAATGAGTTAAAAATCAGGGGAGTTAGGCTATTCACAGGTCAATTTTGGTAGAGATTTTTGGATTCTTATTTTGTGCAGAAATTATGGATAAAATGCAATTCTTATGAAAACATGCATGAATGCTAATTATGCAGAATAAATGCGGAAATGCTAATGATTTTGAGGGATTTGAGCTTAATAAATGATATTTAGAGTGATGAATCTGAGATTCATCAGCGGCAGGCGGAAAGGCTCCGAGGTGATGACGGCGCGGAGACGCGTGGCGCTGCGCCGCTGACGGTTGGCAGGCGACGCACGGTGCACGACGCGTACTGGAGGAGAGGCTACGGCGGGCGCGCGGGGCGCTGGCGTTGGCAGGAGGCCGCGGACGCGTGGCCACGTACGGGGGCGACGCGTGTTGGCTGGAGGGCACGGGGCTGGTGCTTGGTGAGGGCGAGGTGGCGACCTGCGGCCATGGGTTGGGCGGCGCAGCGCGACCGACGGTCGGCCGTGAAGGAGATGTTGGGGACGCGCGTGGTCAGCAGGGAGGGCGACGCGAGGAGAGGCAGCCGCCTGCGGGCGAAGGATCTCGTGGATGGTGGCACGGGCAGGAGCCGCGCGTCTGGAGGTGCACGTGTCGAGGGCAGTGACGGCGAGGGAGGGCCGGCTTCGGGCGGAGCGCCGCTTGGTGGAGGTTGGCTGGCGGCGACGCGTGCGAGGCGGTGCTGCAGACCTGCAACTGTTTTTTGTTTTGTATTTTTTGTTTTGTGTATTTTTTTAACAGAAAATAAAAGTGTAAAGAAAATGGAATGAAAATTTGGTGTTGGTGATGATGGTAGAATAATGGAGTGGTTTTATGTGATGATGATGATGATTGTGATATTGTGAATTTTTTATGATTTAGAATGACAATAATTAGATAAAAAATGATAAGGAAAGTTGAGGGATACTTACCTGTGATTCACCGAAAGTGGAGCCGCATCGTGCGGCTTCCAGTTGTGGCCTCGATCCGACTCGACAAAAAATCGGAGAAGCTATGCATCTTGGATGCGGCTGTGATGAGGTCGATTTCTCTACCTCAGCTCTCGCCAAACGATGGAAACCATCGTCGCGTCGAAGATTACTCGGTCGTTGTCACCGTCGAGCAGGCTGAGCTGGTGGTTCCCTTTCTCTCTTGATTATGGCGGATGATGAGAAATGGAGGAGGGGATGAGAATATAAAGAGGAGGAAAGGGAAGTTGAAGAAGGATGGAGAGAGTGGGGTAGTGGGGAGTTATTGGCTTGGAGTGGAAGACAAGTAAGGGGAGAAGAGGTAAAAGGGAGGAAAAATAAATATTAAATATAATAATATAGTAGGCTACTAAAAATAACAATAACTAAAATAATAATAATAAAATAATAAAATCCGAAAATAATAAAAAAAATAAATTCGAAAATAAAAAATTGGGGTGACATGTGACGCCTTTAGGAGCGGCCACATATCGCTCCTAGAAAATTCAAAAATTAAATGTAAAGAAAAATAAAAAAGCAATAACAAAATGGATTAAATCAAAAAGTGGTCAACACGAAATTGCTCGTCTCGACGAGATCTACAACTTTCGTGAAGGGCTAAAAATCAAATGAAATCATCTGTACAAAAATGTATTTTTGGGTAGTACCTTATAGGTATAAAATACCATAATTTTCCTTTTGCAATATTTTTGTCATTTTTCAATAAGAGAAAAATCAAAATAAGGATAGAGAAAATATGAGAAGAATATTTACAATTTAATCTAATTTTTTGGATTTTTTATAATTAAGAAAATGCAAGGGCATTTTGGTCAATATGTACAATATACAAAAGGGGCCCAAAACCCAAGTTTTGCATACGAGCTCCGATTTTAATGAAATTGGTCTTGTTTCGAAGGTCTCTGATTGTATATTACTTTAAAAGTGAGTAGACCTAAATCGGACAATGTATGAGAGAGATATGTGCATTTTAAGGCTCCTAGTCTCAAACTTGGATTGGGGTTTTATTGGTCAATTTCATAAGTTAGTATTTTTTGACATTTTTCTTTAATTAGTGTTAGTAATATATACAGTATAGAGTTGATTTTATTAGATTTTGAGTTAGTATAAAATATTTATAGGTAGGTGAAATATGGTAAATATACAGATGAATATTTACAAGTGAAATGGGCTTCTTATTTATGTAATATGAATGCTAAAATGCAGATGTTATCAATGCATGCATGAATGTTAATTACACAATATAAGTGGAAATATGCAGCTAATTACTCGGGAACAAAGCTCTATTTTCAACTTTTAGAGTCATGAATCACAGATTCATCAATAGCATACATGATCCCATCTTTTCGTTGTCCTAACACAACTCCTACTACGAAATCAGATGCGTCTGTCATGATCTCGAAGGGAAGAGACCAGTCGGGAGCTTGTAGGACGAGAGTCTCAATGATCCTACTTTTGAGTAGTTCGAATGCTTTAAGACATTTATGATCTACTAGGAACTCGACATCATTCCCTAGGAGGTCAGTTAGCGGTCGAGCAATTTTTGAAAAATCATTGATAAATCTCCTGTAAAATCTGACATGCCCTAGAAAAGACCGCACTTGTTTCACATTTGTAGGTGGCTCGAGCTTCTTGATCACATCAACTTTGGCAAGGTCAACCTCCGTTCCTTTCTTGGAGATGACATGCCCTAATACAATGCCCTCTTTTACCATGAAATGGCTTTTCTCCCAAGAGAGAACTAGATTCACTTCCCTACACTTTTGGAGGACTCGATCCAGGTGCGCTGGACAATCATCGAATGAATCACCATGGACTGAGAAATCATCCATGAAGACCTCCAGGAAATCCCCTACCATGTTGGAAAAATTCGCTTGAATGCGTATGTGCCGAAAAGACATGTAAAAGTAGTCTTTTCCTGGTCTTCAGGGGCGATGGCTACCTGATTGTAGCCCGAGTACCCGTCTAAGAAATAGAAGTATTCTCTACCTGCCAATCTCTCCAGGATTTGATCAATAAAGGGAAGCGGAAAGTGATCCTTTTTCAATGCGGCATTCAGGCACCTGTAATCCACACAGACACGACACAGCGTGGGTACCCGTGTCGTGATCTCTTTTCCTTCCTCATTGGTGATAATCGGGAGTCCCAACTTTTTCGGAACAACATGCAAAGGTGACACCCATTTGGAGTCGGAGATGGGATATATGAAACCAACCTTACACCATTTTTAGATCTCAGTCTTAACCACTTCCCGTAAGTTTGGATTCAACCTACGTTGGCATTCACGGGAGGGTTTAGCATTATCCTCCAGGTAAATATGGTGTGAGCATAGGGCTGGGTTTATCCCTGGAAGATCAGACAATCTCCATCCTATAGCCTTGCGATTTTTCTCCAAAACATTAAGCAGGCGGATCTTTTGCTCTTTGGTTAGATGTGAACTGATGATGATCGGAAACTATCTCTTATCTCCTGCAAGGAAGGTATATTTAAGCGTAGGGGGCAATGTTTTGAGTTCAGGTAGGGCTGTCTTATTACTTGAATCTGGTCCCCTTGGTTGTGCTTCTTGTTGTGATGTGGATGCTTGCAGTATATCAATATCGGCCACCATCGTGGGTGTTTTTGGGATCGGATCGCTAATGATGGAATGTGGTGTGGCAAGCGTCGCGTCCGATCTGTGTACCTCACTCTGGGATTGTTCATAAGGAGAATGGATTGATAGGTCCAGAGGGGCCTCTGAGTCTCCTAGAGTATAGGTAGATGCATGAATGAGCTGGCATACTAAATCATCAACAATTTCCTCTCCATATGAGGTTGATTCTATCATAGCGGTTGGGTTTTGTCTCCAGGGCCCAACTGTTGCTTCTGTATAGTCTGTCTCAGTTTCTGATTTTTCAGACTCGATGCTCAACTCAGTGTCAGGTCTTTGAAACCTAGTTTGCTTCATTTTAAGTTCCACTTTTCCAAACTGGATTTCCTCGGATGTGTAATCGAATATAGCTCATGCGGTCCTAAGGAAGGGTCACCCTAGTATCATTTAGGAGTCTTTCCAATTTCTCGGGACATCCATGTCAAGTATTGTGAAATCTACTGGGTAATTTTGTCCCTCTATGTTGATGATAACATTTCGAATCCCCCCAAGGTCTCTTAGTTGATGTATTTGCGAATTGGAGTACAGTTGCATATTGCTTAAGAGGACCTAGATTCAGATGCTCAAATAAGGTTGTGGGCATGAAATTTATGGATAAGTCATTATCTAACAAAGTTCTTGCAAACTTGATTTCTTTGATTTGGCTAGTGACGAAGTGAGCACCCATGTCTCTTTTCTTCCTTGGCAGCTCATTTTTTATAAGACGAGATGTGGCAACAGAGAGTATGTGTTTCTTTGTTCGGTTAGGAGTCTGCTTGCTGGCCCTTGTTAGTGTGCATCTCACCTTAAGGTACTTTCAAAAAGCCGAATCTCTTTCTATCATCTCGTCTAGGGACAGAGTGACCTTAATATTTTCTTTACAGATGCGGGTCATCTCATCATCATTTTTTGGTTTTTTATGTTTTTCTTTTTTCCTGCCCTAAGAGCACAGGGGAAAGGGATGGACTTGTTGTGATCAAAGACATCACTTTTATTGAATGAATGTTTGTTTATAGGATCCAGACTGAAAACAGAGTGGTTAGTTGTTGTTGGTGTCTTGGTGGCGTTTCTTCATCAGACTCAGAATCTGACTCTCCATTATCTCCAGTTGTGTAATGCATCACAGGTGGTGTGGGTGGGTCTTCTTCTTTCTCCTCAAGTCTTCCTTCCTCAATTCCCCCTGGATTGTGTGAATTTGTGGACACTAGGGCTATGTCACCGTGTTCCTTTGCTCGATCAGGCATGGTTACGGTCCTTCCGCTCCTTAGAGAAATATGACAAGCGTTATTATTTGATGAGAGATCGTGTTCAGGTATGGAATACTTAGAGATTAATACCTGATTATGTCCGAGGCTATTTAGGTTAACTTGGACTTGAGATGGAATCACGGTCTGGGGTACGGTTACCTCATCTCTCCGTCGAGAGAGTCGACTTATGTTGACTCTCATGTCATGAAGCTCGTCCAGCACTCGCTGGAGTTCCAGAGAGATAGAAGAAGAGGAGGACCCCTGGCCCTGCCTGTCTTGAGGTTGCTGATATTGTCTGAATTGGCCCTGCTGGCCTTGGTGTTGGTTCTGTTATGGCTGAGGTTGCAGGTTCTGATAACCCGTGCGGTACTGTTATCGCTGCTACAGTTGAGGCTGGTAGGTGGGTCGGGCTTGCGGTGGACGAGGGTTCGGAGTAGAGTTTTGGTCTGAACAGTTGACCGGTTCCATGTTATATCAAACTCTGTTTATCTCCATGACTTGTGGAGGTTCCTCGTAAACAGTTTGAGCGGAGGTTTCTTCAGTTTGATGGGACAAGACTTGGTCTCCACCCTAATGGCTCTGTTGCCCAACCCCTTGACCTTGAATGTAGTGAATTTGGTGTATGGGTGCGGGCGGTGAAGTCAGGGCATGTATCTTAGATACCCTGTCAGTCAATTCCTCTATTTGCTTAGGCAATTTAGCCAATTTCTCCATATTAGATGATTTATGGAGTTCGTCCACCTTTTTATAAATCTGCTCGACCATTGTTAGCTTATCAGTTATTATTCCCATATCAGCACTCTGATCGATCGTCAGATTATTCACCATCTTTTTGGAGCTGGCTATGTAAGCCCCGCTAGTGGTTTGTGCATGGTTGGATTCAGCCAGTCTCTCGAACACCTTGTAGACGGTGTCCTCGTGGCATCCCCTGTAGCTTCCTTCGTAGGATGCACTTACTAACCCTTGAGTCTCAAGGTTCAGCCCGCTAACAAGACTTTGGACCAGCATCATTTTACTTATCCCGTGCCCTGGGCATTTCTGGATTAAGTCTATGAACCGTTCCTAGGTTTCATGGAATGGTTCACTCGGGTGTTGGGTAAAGCTCATCAGCTTGATCCTCATCTGATTGATTCTACTAACTAGGTAGAATTTCTTTAAAAATAGAGTCTTAAATGTGGCCCATGTAGTGACTACTTCCCCTAAGTTTTTCAGCCAGTAAGTCGCCTTATCAGTCAAGGCGAAGGGGACGGCTCTCAACCTTATGTAGTCCTGGCTATCCCTAGGGTGGCATAGGTTAGCACAGACTGACTCGAAATCACGGAGGAAGATATGCGGTTCTTCATGATTATTCCCTCTGAACTTTGGCAACAGTGCAAGGAAATGTGGTTTGTGTTCGAATGCATCCTCAGGAGGTATCGGTCTCAACCAGTTATAGTCATCATCCAATTCAGGTAGGTATGTGTCTTCCATAGCAGCCTCACCGCGTTGCATTACTTCTATCTGTGCCCTATGCAGTTTATTGTGTTGTTTAGAAGCGATTATCCTAGCCAAGAGTGCCCGAATGGGGTCATTGTCGTTCTCATCGTCACCAGGGTTCTTCTTTGGAGGCATTGTAATTCACCGTCAAAGGAAAGAGTTCAGTATTATGTGAAGATTTGCTAAAGATAAAGTTTCCTTAGTGGAGGAGTGAAATGAAGGGTTAGTCTGGGATTGACTAGACCCTGAAGGAGGAGGAGTGCCAAAGATGATGGTCTTAAGAGCAAGAAGGATCGAGAGAGTTGTTACGAGAATGCAAACACAAAGCAAACACAAGTCAAATTCTCAGGTTCACCCACTCAACACAGATGAAGGCACGTCATGGTTCGACCGCTTATCTTTTCAATTTTAATTTAATGACAAGACAATCTTGAAAACTAAGTGGAGTTGTTAGGTACTGAAATATTTCACAAAGACTATCCCAAGTTTGTACAACTAGTTGCACCTACTCTCAGCCAGTAGAGGTGTAAGTACGGACTGTTTAAACGGCTACCCGTGTTACTTGAGGATGGGGCCTTCCGCAGTGTCCTCTAAACCACCCACTCTGCTAAGGGAAGTCAGACCATAAAATGGCTACCCGAGACCCTCACTGAAAAGTAGCTAATTATTTTTAAAAACAGTAGTCTTTGTGGAATTTCTCAGTTTTGGCTCTATCCAAAGTGTGTGTTCTAGTCCTTACAAACAATGAGTGGGTTTCTCTCCACCAGACACAGGTTAATTTTATGTCAGTTTTATTTACAGTCGCCTTGATTAGCAGTCCAAGTTTTAAATTAAAGTTGTCACTGTAGTTTATGTGAGCACAGAAATTCACGCCTAACGAGCAGTCCCAATTCCTCTAAATCCTAAGTTGTAAAACTTGAGGAAGGAGAATCGAAAAGCTAATGCAGACGTAAATCAATAATGCATGCTTAAGAGAAAGACTTACAGTGAATCCTCGCGTTCTTCATGTGGTATGCAATACAAGGAATTAAAATTTACACTAAATGATATGCACAGATGAAAAACGCCCTAAGCAGATAGTTCTATTAGCGGGAAGAATTGATTTCAAATTTTGGCTAATGTTGAACGATCTATAGTGCGTTTAATTAGTGAAAGTGTGGACTAAGAATTATGAGCATAATCAATGATAAATAAGCAAGCATATATGTGCCTAAGTCCTACGCCACTCAAGCCGGGTCCTAACCACACAAAAGGGGTTGAAACAGACCCGACACACCACAAAAAAGTTCAGTCTGTACTACAAGGGTTCAAAGAGAGGGACCCTGAGAATAATGCAGAAATTTAAACCTAAACTAAGCTCTCTCTCACAAAGATCAAAATTCAATTCTCCGTTCTTGCAGATCCTTGATTAAATCCCAAAATTTTGCTCCCAGTAGTCTTCAAAGAGAGAAATTGCGGTTAGGAGCAAAAGTAAGAGAGAAATGCAAAATAAAATATAGGGAAAGAAAAAATGACACAGAAATAATTTTCACAAAAGTTAATTAAGAAAATTATTTAAATCCCTAAAAATTTGTCATTCCCCGACAACGACGCCGTTTGATAAACGTGAAATCCACCTCTTTAATAATCTATAATTGTCGTATAGGAGGCAAAAATCGATCGACCAAAAACCACAATCTTTGAATGTTGTTTAAAATTTTTCTTGGCAAGTCTACCAAGGTTGAACACATGGAACAATGATTTTTAGTTGTGTGATCTTAAACTAATTTAAATAATTAATTTATGTTTGGTTAATTGCTTTGTTGGAATAATATAACACAATGCAATGCAGATGCAGAGAAATAAGCGAATAGGAGAGATTAACACATGATATGTGACTTAAGAATTTTGTTCTAAATAATGTTAATCAATAAACCCTCGAAATTGAATCACGTCTCAAAAGAATGTTCATTCAGGAGATCTAATTACAATGTCAATAAATAATCTAATATATTCGGGGCTCTGTTGAAATTTTCTTTAATTTCCCTGTAAATTATTCCTCAAACGATAATCATTATCTTCTAAAAATACAAGGGAAATAATTTCTCAATCCTCCTTTTTGAAGCTCCTACACAGATTAAATCCTCAATAAATTATTAAATAATGTATGAGGATTAATTTCACAAACTTTTCTCAATGGAGTCCCTGAATAAATATCATCAATTCCTCTATTTAATAGAGCACAACTATGTTAAAATTTAGCCTGCAAGAGTCAACAGAGATCCTCAAATAATAATTATCAATAGACAACTTCATATCTTCTCACAAACTATGCCAAGTGATAGAGCATGAAAAGAGCTTCAAAATGACATATTATATACTAAAAACGGAGTTCGTATGAAAAAGATATGATAACATTAAGTTTCAGGGATTAAAATGCAATTAAAATAAAATTTTTCCTTCAAACAGGTCCCTGGAGGGGCTTATCTATAATTTTTCAAAGTCGGGAGGGCCCTTCGGTCATTACCCCTAGCGGGGGTATATTTGCAATTTCAGGAACATCTGTGGGCGTTGTTGCAATTTACCCCCAAAGCACGTGCCTCGCACATGCCTCAGGAGGCTTGGAGGCAGACCGGAGGCTCGGGCGGATAGGGCAAAGGCTTAGGAATCCTGATCTTGTGGTTTGGCCCGGGGCTGAGGCTCAGGACCCTGAATCAGAGGCTCGGGTGATGGGGCTCAGGCTTGGAAGTCCTAAGCCTAGGTGGCGGTGACTGAAGGCTCGGATGACCGGAGCCTGTGGTTCGGAGAGCCCGAGCCTCAAGGCTGGGACCCTGGCTCGGGGTGACTGACGTGGTGTGATTGGGGCCGTTGGATCAAGGGCCACCGCCCGATCCAACGGCGACTGGAGGGGAAGACGCGGGCGACCTTTGGGCTGTCAGATCAAGGGTCGATAACCCGATCTGACGGCAGATATACGCTGCGAGGCCGGGGGCGGACGGGGCAGACCGGCTGCGAGGAGGTGGCGCGGAGGGCGACACCCCCGACGGCGGAGCAGAGGTGCGGAGGCAAGCGGAGGAGAGTGGAGGCGGGGCGGCCGTGGCTTTGGGGCGACTGACGGCGGCCGAGGCTTCGGCCGGTCGACACACGACCGGTGAAGCCTGAAGGTGTTGATGGCGATGTACCTGTAGGGGTTAGCAAACACAAAGGCGAAGGCTGTGTGACGGAGGTGGTCGAGCGGCAGTGTGCGCGGAGGTGTGGACGAAGGAGTGGGTCGACGGAAGACGATGGGGCTCGACTCTTTGCAAGAGTTAAGATGGATGATCGGAGAGGAAATGAGAGGGAGGAGTAGGTTCTGCAGGGGGAGAAGTACCTGGAGAGAGGAGGGTGCATCGGCTTCGTCCTTCGCCCCAGTCGTGAGCGGAGCATGACGTAGCTCGGCTACTCGCGGGGAGAAGCTACAAGGAGGGACACCTCCTTTGATCAAGCCGGTCAGAGGGGTTGCAATGCCCAGCTGCTGTCACCAGCTGAGTTGACGCCCTTGCTCTTGTTACAGATGGCGGATGGGGTGGTCGGAAGGTGCGGGGGGGGGGGGGGGGGGGGGCTTTATAGGTGAGAGGAGGGGGCTGTTACCAGCTAGAGAAGATGAATGGCTGGAAGGCGTGGAGGTGGGCGGCGAGCGTTACTCGCGCAAGGCGTAACGGGCGGAGTAGGGGAGGCGTGGACGATTGAGGAAGGAGAGGGGTGTGGGTCACGTGCCCCACGCATGACCAGGGAGGAGGAGAGGTCACGTGCACGACACGTGACCTGGAGAAGGAGAGAGAGTGGGTGAGGTGGGGGTACATGTGGCATGCCCAGAGGCTGCCACGTGTCACCCCAAAAAAATTTCAAAATTTAAAGATAAAGATAAATAGAAAAGAAATAGAAGGAGACCTCAGATTGAAAAATTTCCTTCACAAAAGTTGTTTGTCTCGACGAGATCTACAACTTTCATGAAGGACCTAGGAGTAAAAGAGGTCATCTGTACGAAGTGGTATTTTTGGTGATTCTCCAAGTGTATAGAAAATCGACTTTTTCGAGTCTTGTAATTTTTTTGGTGGTTTTGGAGAGGATAAAAATAGAAAAAATACAATAAAATACAAGAAAAATAATTACACACTAATCTGATTTTTTTGGATTTTTAATAAATAAGAAAATAGGAAAATAAAATAGAAGTATGAAACACACAATTGTTGTATAGACTCACAACAGACGCTTGGACTCAGTCAGTTTCTTTGATTTCAGTTTTAATCTGGATTTGGATTTTTGTGTTGCTTAATAAAATTTACATCAAAGAACACAAATGAAGAAGAAATAAAATTAAAAGGGTTAAATGTGCACATAAAAACTTGGTCAAAAATAGCAAAAAGTTAAAAAGCGCAAAAGAGGCCCAAAACCCGACTTTCACATAAGAGCTCTGAATTTTACAAAATTGATCTTGTTTTGAAGGTATTTAAAAATGGAGTACCTTAAAAGTATTTCTTTGAGTAGACAAAATTAGACACTGTATGAGGGAGATATGCTTATTTTAGTTTGTCAGATGTGAAATTAGTCTTTGGGATTATTTGACATTTATTTGAGTTAATATTTTTTATATTTTTTATTTATTCTTGTTAGTAATATCTACACAATGGAGGTAGTTTTGGGTCAATCGGAGTTAGGATGAATTAATTACAAATGTGAGAATTTAACAGCCTTTTGGGCTAATTTACATATGGAATTTTAAATGCAATTATGCATGATGAAATGCAAATATTATTCACACATGTATGAATGCTAATAATACCCTATTAATGATTAAATGCATGTGAATATTGGGGAACATAGCCTAATTGACCAATTTTAGCATGATGAATACGAGATTCATCAAATATGCCCCTAGACTTTGGTAGGATGTTCTGATATGCCTTGTAACTTTATTTAAATTACATCCATGCCTCTACAGTTTATTTAATTTTATTTCTTATATTTGCATTATTAAAAATAACATTTTGCATATAAAAATTATAGGAAAATTATTTTAAGCATCTAGAAATATTATCTAAAAATTTTAGGAAAATTATTTTAAGTTCTAGAAATATTTTAAATCACATATATTTTTTATGGCAATTAAAACCATTTTTTATTTTTAAAATATAAAACAATGCTTTTTCCTGTTTGTATTTAAGAATACTTAAAAATTACAAAATATTTTGAAAATTTAAAAAATTCCTATGGGTTTATTTATGCATATTTGATTTTCGGACTTTTACTTTTGCAAAATATTATCATAAGCTCTTAAAAATTAAAAAACCTTCAAAAACCTCATAGAAATTAGTAAAAACTATTTAAAATTTCAAAATACTAATTTTTTATTTCTTTATTTTGTTATATTATATATTAAAAAAGTTTGGAAATTTTTGACATAACTATCTATTTTTAAACTCTAAAATAACTCAGCTTATTATTATAATCTGCGGTTTGATATTTTTATTAAATTAAAAATAGAAAAAATAGTAAAAATTATAAGAAAATTAACAAAAACAGATAAAACATTAATAATAAAAAAATACTTTATTTCATAACTTTTGATTATATATAACTATATTTTTAAATACAATACGCTATATATAATTAATATATATTATTACTAGTCATTAGTTATAATTTTTATTAATTATTATAATAATAGAATATATTTTAAAACCTTAAAAATAAAAAGGACTCTACTTTGTTGTATTTTCCTTATTATATATCATATATTTATATCCTACATAGTAATTATATTATACATAATATATATATATATATTACTTTTTACTTATTAAAAAAGAGAAATTAAAAATCCATAAAAATATAAAACACTAGAAGCCCACAAAAATTAGAAAAACCATATAAAAGCATAAAATCACATTTGCTGATTTTTAAAACCTTAAAAATAAAAAGGACTCTACTTTGTTGTATTTTCCTTATTATATATATCATATATTTATATCATATATAGTAATTATATTATACATAATATATATATATATATTATACTTATTACTTATTAAAAAAGAGAAATTAAAAATCCATAAAAATATAAAACACTAGAAGCCCACAAAAATTATAAAAACCATATAAAAGCATAAAAACACGTTTGCTGATTTCCTTTTTGAATCTCAATTTTAGTACCTATCCTCGTTGCTCCTTTGTGGTTAGACCCTACACTTGCTTATTTATTGCTTATTTATATGTACTATTTTGTAGGGTATAATAAATTTCATCTCACTTTTATTTATTGCTTATTTATTATGTGGGATGATTGTTGATTGAAACGCTTTAATTGAGTATCGAGAGTCGAGAAAGGTATTGATACAACGATTGCTGGATCCGACTTGTCGGACACTACAAACCCTCCAAGACTAGATGTTAGATACTTCAAATTTTAGCGTTCATCAAGCACCTGCCATCGCACGATCAAGCCTATCTCAACCGTCCATATCCACCAAAATAGACACATGCACAACATGTAGCCCCGCTTTCCAAAGTTTCCAGAAGAGCTCCCTCATGTGCTTCACGCACGTGATTTGGGAAAACTACACATAACCTCTCCCCCACCCCCGACTTCCCTTGGATTTGCACATGTGCCTGCACCTATTGGAGAAATATCGAAGGAGCCCCATCAACTTTTGCAAAAATGCAACCCAACCCCTTGAAGATCTATTTTGAGACCTTATTTTATTTTGTTGCATTTAGGTCCCTATATTTATGTATTTAATATCTTGAGCATTTTGTGGACCCATTTTAATGATCTTGGTGTCGTTTTAAAGCCCTCTTCATACTCTTTCACATATAATGCTTAATTATTCATTCTGAGAGATTTTTTACATTAATTAATTAAGAAGATTATTCAATCATTCTTGAGCATAATTATTTTTTTGGCTGTTTGTGAAAATTGGAGGTTTGATTTAAATTTAACTCTGAAATTATTGATCGCATTTTTTGAATTTAATTGATCATTGGGGTTTAGGTATTAAGCTTGAATTGATCTGTACATTACTTGTCATACTTGTTCTATTGCCTAATCTATTCTTACATTCATTCATCATCATTTAAACATTCTAAAAAAGACTATATTATCTATTTATTATACACATTGCATTATTTTCTTACAAAAAATAATTACACAAATTCATGCATCATATTTTCTTTAATTGGTTGCATTTCTTTTTAAAAAACTATAAAAATTGCAAAAACAAAAAATACATAAAAATTTATCTATGAAAATCTAAAAATCCTAAATTATTTTGAAAATTAATTCTACACTCTTATATTACCTCCATGAGTTCGACTTTAGGACTTGCCCAAGTAAAATAAACAAATCAACCACATTGAAGTTTAATTCCATATTATTTTTCAATGTGGCTTTTGATAGACTTATCCCTGCCCAACTACAACGTAAATTCTCATTAATTAAACAGGGGTAGAGATTCGGTGATTGCTAGAGATCTAAAACATGCATATTCAATATGGAACTAGATGTCAAGGAATACATCGAAACTAGGAAAAAAACGAGGCGGTATGAGAACACACCCAACCATCTCCAATTACAAGAACTATTTTTATATTCATGAGTTGATTGTCTTTTCTTTTGTCGATTATAATTTGCTTGCTTTAATGCAATGCTGGAAATAGTCATATTTAGATATAGTTTACTTTTTTCAAGGTAGCATCGTTTGTTAGCTATTCTATATGTAAGTCTACGTTGCCCCTCATGACCTAATGTTTCAATGTATGCATCTTCAATATCCATGAAGAAGGTGCAAGAATGCAAACAAACGGATATATATACACACACACACACACACACACAAATGTCGGCGTTAAAATCTCCTTATCTATTTTTAAATATGAATACGAATGCGATATTGATATTACCGAATATGAGAAAACCATGTTATCATATCCTTAAAAATAGATACAGATGTAAAAAAAGGATATTGATCGCATACGAATAATATTAGAAATACTCTATAAATTATCTTAAATATACATATATTGGATGAAATACACATGATATAAATATACTAAATGTGTTTATATCAAATAATTATATCAAATATGGTGAAAGGCAGCAAAAAATATGTTATATATGGCAACAATAAAATTACAACTATTTATTTTTATATATGAATATGAGTATATATAGATAGATATGTTTGCAGATATCAAAGTGATATTTATATCCATATACATTTTAAAATAAGTACAAATACAGATGTCAAAATCTATATAAAATAGATGTAATGATGAATCGAATATGGATATATATTCTTATCCGTTTGCCTCCCTAACGAGATGTCACATACCATTCTACCTAGGTTAACATGTAAAATGGAAGAAGTTTGTCACATGATATATTCAATATCTTTCATCTTAGTGTAAAATCAAAAACCAATTATGCTTAATTTCTAAATGAAATTTGTATTTTTTCTTTATTAATGTGTAACCATGTGCAAGTCAAATGATGATAGTGATATGAAGATTCCGAAAACTGGCATAAAATGAACCTCAAGATCTCAACTGCATGGCATAACCTTCCCGTCCATCTTGCCGCTTCTTCTGGAACATTCCACACCCTCCCCTCACCTCCCTGCCTCTCTAGACCTTTCCTTCCACCTCCTCTTCCCCCTCTCCTCTCTGTTCCTTATTAAATCCTCACAGCCCTTTCGACACGCATACAGACGCAACCACGAAGACGAACAAGCGGAGAAGGATAAGTGCGGAGAAGGAGAGCGAGATCGGAGGAGCCATGGGTGTCGACTACTACAAGGTCCTTCAGGTCGACAAGTCCGCCTCCGACGACGCCCTCAAGAAGGCTTACCGCAAGCTCGCAATGAAGTGGCATCCAGATAAGAACCCTAACAACAAGAAGGAGGCCGAGGCCAAGTTTAAGCAGATCTCCGAAGCATACGATGTACGCACTCTCTCTGTCTACGTATCCTGTGTACCCACACGTTGATTCCCCGCAAAGCTTGAATCTTTGGCCGGAAACTCACACGCCGTGCGATGTGGGTTTATCCAGGTCTTGAGCGATCCGCAGAAGCGGGCGGTATACGACCAGTACGGGGAGGAGGGCCTCAAGGGAGGTGCGCCGCCTCCAGGCGCCGGCGGATCGACTTACTTCTCTACTGGGGATGGTCCGACGTCCTTTAGGTTTAATCCGAGAAGCGCCGATGATATATTTGCGGAGTTCTTTGGGTTCTCGAGCCCCGCCGGGGGGATGGGAGGCGGAGGCGTAGGGGGTGGAGGGATGAGAGGAGGATCGAGGTTTCCTGGAGGGATGTTTGGGGATAGCTTCTTTAGTTCGGGGTTCCCTGGAGGGGAAGGGTCTGGGTTCCAGCAGCAGCCCAGGAAGGCCGCTCCCATCGAGAACAGCTTGCCTTGTAGCCTGGAGGATCTGTACAAGGGGACTACCAAGAAGATGAAGATATCAAGGGAGATTGCTGATGCCAGCGGGTGAGAGAATCGCTTCCCTTGTTTGCTTATTTTATTGGTAGTTTCCGATAGGTTTATGTTCGGATATTGTTGTTTACTTGTGTTTGGATATATAATTATCTTGAGATACAAGTTTATTGCTGTTCTGTTATTTATTTGTTGAATTTGGTGCAGTTCCATTATTTTTAATGAACTATATATAAGGCTGTCATATTGTTATTTTTTTGGTAGGTCCGGTAATTTTGGATGTTTGGAGCCTCCCCTTGATATTCGAACACGGGTCCTTTAAGGTGTAGGAACACTGCGCTACCAGACCACTCCTTGGTTCATCATATTGTTACTTGATTATTTGAAATGGTTAACTTAGGTTTAATTTTTGGTAAACTTGGTTTTCGATGATGGCCAAATAGGAAAGGCTAGGATCCTGGAAGCAAACTAAAGTAACTGAACCTGAGCTTGTTATATTCACTCTGATTTAGTACTTGTCATTGTATGGATGC
Organism: Ottelia alismoides; assembly: GCA_037367405.1. NCBI lineage: Eukaryota > Viridiplantae > Streptophyta > Magnoliopsida > Alismatales > Hydrocharitaceae > Ottelia > Ottelia alismoides. Next base: position 619,425 of record JAZKJV010009181.1, read on the forward strand.
AATCGTATGCGTACATCATAGTGGTGGAAGATATGGGCTTATAAAGTAAAACATAGAGTACGCTGACATAAATATACATAAGTAGTGCAAGTAATAAAAGCCAGCAAATATAGTTCAGGAATAATTCCTGTGGTGCTTTGTATGCCTTGGAAGTAAATGATCAGTCTTACATTTAGGGTCGAGGGTCCAGGTTGTAAGTGTAGCTGCAAACATCGTGAGGTTGTAGATATAATTGCAAACATCGTGAGTTCATGCATTTTTTTATGTCATGAATTAACACGGATGATTGGTTCTTTTTTTTGTAAAGTATATTCTTAAAATGAGATTGAAATTATATTTTGTCTAGCTACTATTTAGTAAGGTCGCAGAAGTCGACAATTGGTATTCAGTCAGATGGGTCATTGGCTAAGGAGTAATCGGCAATCGGGCGACGAATCGGATTTAGTCAAACATCAGTCGGTTTTGAATTTTGTATTCTTTTAAATATATACATTATTTTTTATACATATATTCAATCATAAATTTGCATAGATTTAATAAATTTCAAGTTTATAAGAGATAAAAAAGAAGCAATTGAAGAAAAGAAGGAAAAAAAGAAGCAAGTTAAGAACAAATGTTGACTAGTTGATGTTCATAAACAGATAAAACATCTCAATATCAAGGCTTAAAAAGCACGAGCAGTCTGAGGCGTTTTCCCAAAATATAAGGCGTGGTGCAAGCCTCGAGGCAGTTTGAGGTGTTAGCCTCAACTTTTTTGGAAAGAGAAATTAAAACTAATGTAAAATATACTGGAATAAAGCACAATACAAACTATTGCAACGTGTTGTCCAAAAGTGCAATACAAAGTGCAAACTACAACTACAATTGTTCAAAGTTCAAATACAATTGTGAAATTATAAAAGAAAAGAACAAGTAGGAAAAAAGTTCAACATAAGCGTAAATCTAATGCAACATATTGTTCATTACATTCATATGATCCATCAAAACATCATTAATCATTTCTTTCTCATATCTACAAGTTATAAAATAACATACTTATAAGTTATATACACATATCCCTTAAAATCGTAGATGATTCGAATTAGGACAGAAACTTTTATGGATATTTCATAATTCTCAAACTTAAAGCAGAGGAACATGCACAAATAAATATGTCATCTTCCTTGTGCATCTTAAAGAAGTTCGAGGTGAAAGATAACTCCCTAAATCAACTCATAGTGTAAGCCATTCTAACTTTTCCAAGCAAAGCCTTCTCCCACTATAAGTAAAGTTGGCTACATGTAGGGGTGTAAACGGATCGAACCTGAGCGAACCTATATTTTTTAGGTTCGGTTCGTTTATTTAATCGAGCCTAAACTTGTGTTCAGGTTCGGTTCATTTATTTTCGAACCGAATCCGAATCGAACCTCTTTTTAAACGAATCGAACCTAAGCGAATATCGAACTTAAGAATTCTCTAATAAGAGGGAGTGAAATGAAGAGAAATGGAAATATATATGTGTATTTACAGTTAGAATAAATATTCATTTAAGTTTTTTCTTTATCTAACTCATCTTCATCTTTTGAAAAAAATAGATTAATAAGGATTCGTCTCTTTGAAAAAAGTATAATTATAATATATTTTATATCTATTCAGATGGGGATAAGGAATAAGAATAATGCGGAGATATTCGATAGGTAATGTTTGTACTTGTTCTGTTGATTTGAAGATAAAGAAGGGAAAAGTACTAGACCATAGATGATACATATTGTAAACACGACGTGACTATTTATTTTTGGATAGTTTATACCGAGATAAAACCTAGTTATCCCGTAAATATCTAGTTATCTCTAGACAAAATTCACTTACCTTGGGATAAAAACCACTCATTTCAAAATAAGCCCACTTTTATGGGGATTTGTAAATATGTATATGTGTATGTTTATCGAGCTTTTAACGAATCGAACCTGAGCGAACCTATGATTTTTAGGTTCGGTTTGTTTATTTAATCGAGCCTAAACTTATGTTCAGGTTCGGTTCGTTTATTTTCGAACCGAATCTGAATCGAACTTTTAGCGAGCCGAACCTGAGCGAATATCGAACTTGAGAATTTTCTTACACCCGTAGCTACATGGATTCTTGCTCAATACATGTTGAAAGATTTGACTACTTTTTACATTGGTTGTTGACTACCTAATACAACTCCCACAAGGGTGAATTTGAACCCTGATCTTTTGGATGGTAGGCACACTTTACTATCACCAGACCATTTAAGATGGTACATTCTAACCTCTCCAAGCATTATAACTAAATTATTGAGACAAGATTACAATAATTATTCAAAAAGTACCTAAAAATGAACAACCTAAGCAAATAAAAATAAAAACCTGGACTTGGTGTACTGAGAGGTATGTTGGAGGCGACGACACCTCTCGAGTGTGGAGTTGGCGGTTCTGAGAGGTGGATGGTAGCGGGAGGTGTCGTTGAGCAGTGGACGACAACAAACATCGGTGTTGGGCAATCGAACGTCAACAAAGGTGGCGAGCAGCAGTGGCGCTTGCCAATGGTTTCTTTCTCGAATAGAAAGAGACCTTTGTTTTCTTTGTTTTTAGGATATGAGAAGGGTCACATGCTTTGCACATAACCAAAAAGAAAAAAACATATGGCATGAAGCTTACGCCTCCGCCTCACCTCGGGTAGCTCATGATTGATCGAGGCGTACACCCTAGCCAAAGGACCCCAAGGCGTACGATTCAAGGTGGTTTTGGTGCACCTTGCCTCGAGGCGTACATCAGTCGCTTTTTAAAACCATGGTCAAAACAAAATCAATTCAAGCAACATGTAAAATGTCGTTCATCTCCATCAATGTCATCATTTAAATCAAGCTCTTCTTCTTCATCATCTTCATCATCATCTTTTTCTTCATCTGTGTCTTCAGGTAGAAATTATTCCTCTTCCTCATTTATAGGAGCAACGTTTAAGCTCGAAGATGGAGCTCCCTTGCCACGTTCACCTCTTTGGCTTTTTCTCAGCTCCAAATTCTCTTCAGCACCACTTGCATAAGCTACTGCACCCCTACTGCACCCCTTAGTCCATTCACCTAAATGTATACGATCATTATGTGTGGGGTGACGGGAAATTTTCGATTAAGAAGGCTTATAGATTCTTCGTCAAGGAAGGGGAGGAGGTTGTCACAGAGGTTGCAGTTGATGTAAAGCTGATCTGGAGGAGAAGGATGCCCGCTCGTGTAAAGGCATTCTTATGGCTGTTCAGGATTGGAAGGACTCTCACGAAGGCGTGCTGGGAGCGGATGCTACGAGTGGATGATACTTTCTATAACAGATGTGGGGTTGGGGAGGAGGATGCATACCACTTGTTTTTTGTGCTCTCTTTCATCTGATGTGTGGGGCAGAGTTAGCATATCGTGGCTCGATTCTCAAGACTGTGAGACTTTTTGGAGGGATATCAGAGCGATCTGCGGCAACAGCCACGGGGATTGTATGCTTCCTTTTGTGTTGTTTTGGACGATCCGGTGTACACAGAATGCTGTTTTGTTTAGGGGGAGGGGTTCAGTTATGAGAATGTAACTGAGCACTGCAGGGCCTTGTGTAGAACCTGGAGCATATAATGCAATATTTCACTACCTTTTTTTATATATAATATTTCTTGAGGTGGTTCCCATCTTGGGAGGCCACTCATACTTTTTTTTTTCAAAAAAAATGTACACGATCACGGGAGGAAAGAGGATCTATTCCTTTATCAAATCGACGTTCCATCAAGTTGGAATTGAAACAAACATACACAAGATCATTTAGACTGTTTGTCTCCAGCCTATATCATTTATTACAAAATTGTGACTATATCAGTTATTAATTTACTAGTAGTTTTCCCCTTAGGTGAGTCAATGGAGTTATTATCGAGTCAAACGGACTCCAATTGCGCTCACATCTAGAGGATGCATATGTCAAGCTCAAATTCTTGATGGCCATATCTTTCAAATGTGGTGTGTCATCTCCATGATTATACAACCAATTAGTTAATAAAATAGAGAATTGATTAGGTCAATAAAATCAAAGATGATCTAAATGATGTTAATTGAAAATAATGCTTGAGATATCTGGATCGTAATTTTTGTCATTTCTCATCATCTGTCTCACAGCTAATGGCTTGCCAAATGCTCCACTACCTAGTCTGTAAGTAAGAAGCTCTTTTGTCGTGATGGCATCTTGTATACCCAAATCTGGATAAAATCTTTCCATGCAATCCATAAAACCTCTCTTCATAATATCTACATCACCACCGCACTTCGTATAGAAGAAGTATGGATTCAAAAAGTAAGCTGCTTGATGCAATGGAGTATCAAGCCTGCCCTTGATCTTGGAGATAATAACATCCAAAAAAACTTGTAAGATGACTCCATACTATAAAAATATGCAATTTTCTCTCTCTTTGCTTCTTCAAGCCATCCATAAACAAAGTCCATGGATGGGCGCCGATTTGCATCAACCATACGTAATAGACGACTCAAAGATGTAAAATTTTTGATAGCAAATGTGGCGTGGTTCCAAAAAGTAGTGTTGAAGACTACAAACATCGCTTGTTCTCTCTTTTTGGTCTTGTACCACTTGCAGTTTCTCTACTCATCCGATGAAAACATCAACTCGAGCTTGTCTTTTTTCTCTAGAATGCTTTCAAAAGTGAGAAAAGTAGTAACAAACCCCGTTTTCCTTAGTTTAACAATGTCTCTCTTGTTTGTAAACTTCCACATCAAGGTCAGAGTTTTAGTGTGAGACAAATAAAAATTGCAAGTATCCTTGCCTTTTTAATTGCACTTTTCATTTCGGAACACAATAGACGAATCAAAGGTGTAACATTTTGATTGCAAATGCGGCGTGGCTCCAAAAAGTAGTGTTGAAGGCTATGGATGTCGCTTGTTCTCCCTTTTTGGTCTTGTACCATTTGTAGTTTCTCCACTCATCCGACGAAAACATCAACCCGAGCTTGTCTTTTTTCACTAGAATGCTTTCAAGAGTGAGAAAAGTAGTAGCAAACCTCGTTTGCCTTAGTTTAACGATTTCTCTCTTGTTTGTAAACTTCCTCATCAAGCTCATAGTTTTAGTGTGAGCATAAATAAAAATTGCAAGTATCTTCGCCTTTCTAATTGCACTCTTCATTTCAGAATCTTTTTATCTCCTCCAAAGTAAGATCAATGGAATAAGCAACACATGAAGTCCACCATATCTGGGGATATATTTTGTGAACAACAATCTCCCTACTACTACATTTGCCGAAGCATTATCCGCAACAACCTGAACAACATTCTCCACGCCAACTTCATTTATGCATTCATCCACCAGCTGAAAGATGTACTCGGTGGTGTGTGTCTTGTTAGAAGCATCTATGGACTTCAAAAATGAAGTCCCCAAGGAGCATTTGACATAGAAATTCGTGATGCTCCTTCCTCTCATGTTTATCCATGCGTCGATAATTATAGAGCAATAGCATCCTGTCTTCTTCCATGTAATTCGATGACATTGCAAGTCATTTGATATATTCTTCGCCACCCTCTTCAAAAATGGCTTGCTCATCTCATATATCATAGGAGTAAGGAGTCTTGAGCTCGGGACCATACATCCCAATTGCCTCCACCATCTGCATGAAGGGCTTTGTGGTGAATGCATTGAAAGAGATCGTTGATGTATATGCCCAGTTGCATATATAGGAGACAACCCTCTTGCGATGATCCTTGGATAAATCATCTTTTATACTCATCTGGCGTGATCCTTGAACATCGATGGTCTGCTATAGAGAGTCGGAAGATTGATGCCTTTTCACATATCCAACATCTTTATCGACACGAATATCAATCTCATCTCTCATCTTAGCAAGTTAGCAACCTCAGTGACTTTCTGTCTCTTCATCTACATTAGGACATGCAACCACATTGCCTTTATGATGAGCAAGATGTTGCTTGAATATGTAAACCCCTTCTTTCATGAACTTCTTGCACAGTCTGCAAGTAACTGTGTTCGGATAAACACGATTTGAAATGTATTAAAACTGTCATGCAAGATCACTTGATCCCTTTGGCTTATAGAAAGACGAATCACTACCAGAAGTGATGTTCGTAGGGGGTGTGACCATCTACAATGTCAGAAACTCGCAAGTTAAAACATAACACAAACACGTTAGTAAAGTTACTAACTTACTAATTATTATTCTATTAGTAAGTATTAACAATTTTGTCCTAAAAATATGACAAACAAACTCTGAGACTGTCTACCAACTCGGGGACTGTCCACAAGTTAAAACAAATGATGATAAATACCAAAGACTGTCCACCAATTCAACTGATAATAATGATCTAATGCTGAAAATTATTAGATGACTTTTGAGGCACCAACTAATTGAAAATTTTCTAGCTACTTCCTTTTTCAGCTATAAAAAAATAACAGTGATATTATAGCATGAAAATCTGGCATGATAACAATGCAAACAAAATATGGTTGGAAATGGATCCAATGTAAACAAAAATAATAGTGGATCCAATGCAAACAAAAATTATAGGGACATTATAGCATGGAAATCTTGCATGATAACATTTATAGCATGAAAATCCAGATACTTCTTTTTTTAACCAAATTTTTAGCTATAATTTTAGAGGAAACATCTCGGATTATAGCATGAAAATTTGGCATGCATGATAACAATGACATGATAACAACAATGACAATAAAAATGGCATGATAGCATGAAAATCTTACCAAGCACTATACCATATAAATAACAAATCATATCCACACCTATCATATAAACCTGGCATGATAATAATGAATACAAATGAAAATGGATTGGAGGATGTGCAAATGTTGGAAAACCTAATTTGGAGTCGAGGACGTTGGCTGGAGCGGGAGGAGAGGAGAATCAATCGATTGGAGGAGGTGCAGCGACCAAAGGAGGTGAAGATCGAAAGTGCGACGATCGAAGGAGGTGGCGATTGAAGGAGGAGTGACAAGGCGGAGAGGGTTCGAAGAGATGGGTATGGGGTTTTTCGAAGAGTTGCGTAAGGAGTCGAAGATCCGGACAATAACCTAAATCCCTTAACACGAATCGGGTATCCGGACCCACTTGCAAAAGTCGCCTGATTAGTCGGTCGACTAAGCTGACAAGTCGGGCGTACATGTTGCTCTACTTGACTAAGGGATGATTATCCCTAGTCGAGTAGGCCAAGCCATCGAGTCACTTAACCGGACTGACTAGTTATTGCAAGTTTGATATTTAGGTATGTGAGGAATTTTTTGTTTCTTATTATTGTGTTTTGTTTTAACTTTAGTCACTATATGGTGATGGTTAGGGGCTTGTCTATAGGTGTCAAAAATTTGTTGTAGTCAAAGAAGCGCAAGCGCTCCCGAGAGAAGTGGTTGTTGTTCAAATGGCTTGAGGTTGGGGAAGTTGTTTCACCTGGTTGCTGAAGGGATGGAATGCCCGTTATTTGTCCCCGGTTGACCTTTCTTTCTGGTGGGATGTTTAACCTTCCACCTTGTTATGTCAATAATCCTATCGGACAGTGATGATGAGACGGGGTCGGTGGCTTTTGAGGAGCTGAAGATAGGAGATGTGTTTGTGATTGCTGAGGTGGCTAGTGATTCAGAAATAGATGTGCATATGGAGGTGGATTAGGCGGTAGTGGTTTTTTAGTGATTTTGGTTTGGCTTAGAGAATGGAGTTGAGATTGGGTCTTTTCTGTTTTCTGCAGTGGATACTTTTGTAGAGGTTGTGTTGAAGTTTGAGGTCCCATAAGATGTGCGGTCGATCCATTTTGCAGTGGGATCGAGTTGGCGATTGTTAAGCTTGTGGTTTTTGCTGGTCGATTTTTTGGCATCGTAGATTTTGGAGATTGCCACTTCCATGAGTGGTGGTTTGGCCAGGGAGGTCCATGAGGAGAGAGTGATTTTAGGTTGGGCAGAGGGATGTGATGTAGAAGTCAGAGGTCAGGTTCGGAAGGGGAGAGGCATGAGGAGATTGTGGATGAGGGGAGGGTTTTGCAAATTTTCCAGCGCATGAGGGATGTAGGGAGATTTAATGAGATTTGACCAAGCTAAAAAATGCCTTGGGAGTGGTGATGGTGGGGGGGGGGGGAGGATATAACAATGGAGAAGTTGGCAATGGTGACGAGTTGCTTGGGGTGAATTTGGCAGGGGTTCTCGTCTCTGTTGCTAAATGAATGAATCTCATTACGTGGATTGTCCAGGGTTCGTGGTAGTTCGAACAAGAGGAGGATGATGGGGTTACCACTTGATGTTTGAAGGGTGGATGTAGTGTAGTTGTAGGAGGCAAAGTTCGTGTGTTGTGCCCGTTTTGGTTGGAGGTCAGTTGCTAGGTCTTGGATGTCGGGGTATGTGATGATCCCCTTAAGAGGTGCCTCGGGTGACATTGTTATTGGTTGGTGTCAATGCACTTGGATAGGTTGACTCAATGACTACGACACGGGTCTTCATCATTCTTTTCAACGACACTCGGATGGGCTACTGTTTTTGATTTTTGTTGTGCATGATCCATTTTGGTTACAGACACGTGGGACGTGATAGTACGAGAGTTGGTGTGTGTCTCTTTGGAACTCCAATTCGAGAGTGAGCGCGTAGTGTAGCAAAGACTATTTCGGAAGGATAGTGAGCATGTAACAACTGTGCGCCTGTTAGCTTGCTCAGCTTGCTGCTCCCATGTTCCACTTTCTCATCTCTTTTGTTTTCCGGACTTAGGAATTGGGTTTGTACGGTCATTGTTTATTGTTCCAGTCCGGATTGTTAGAGTGATTGAATATTACATTGTTTGTTGGTGATTGTCTGCCTGGGGGGATCTTGGTTCTCTCCCATTTTTTGATTTCGTCGGGGACACGATGTTGGATGTTCTTGATGCGTCGAACTCAATATGGTTTGAGGTTCTTAATGTTGCGAACTCAATACACACTTGGTGGAATTTTGTGTCGCGGTCTCATATGGACATGTTTCTTTATTCCATGGAGTTGGTGGTTTTCCCATTGGTCAACATGACACATGTTTCGATTTGAACATTCTTAGCTGCTGGAGGAGCTGTTGGTCGAGCTCTGTTGGCGTGTTAGACGATTAGTGGTTCGGCTTCAAAAATGTTTTCTGAGAAGATTCAGAGGCTGCTCATCATGTTGATGGGATTCATGAGGGAGATTCATGCGAGTAGAGGGGGTTTAGTAGGGAGGAAGTGCATGATGAGGTCATTTGGTTGGATCAGCTGGAGAATTCTCAGAAGCTAATGGAGGATTAGAGGATGGAGGTTAAGCGGAAATAAGTACTTGGCTGGAAGAGGGGCATGCTGATTTGATAAATGAGGGAGATTTAGACGAGTAGGGGTTGAGTAGGGAGGAAGTGCAGGATGAGGTCTCGTTCAGTTGGGTCAGCTGGAGGATTCTCGGGAGCTAATGGAGGATTAGAGGATGGAGGTTGAGTGGCAACAACGGTCGAGGAAGCACCTGGTTGAAGAAGGGGGCATGCCAGTGCTTAGTACTTCCATTTGATGGCTAATGGGCGTTGAGGGAACAACCTCCTACATTTGGTTGGGGTGGATATATCAACTGTTTAGGGCGATAGAGACATTGACCTTGTGGTGCATCATTATTTTCGTACTATTAGCTGTTGTAGTAGGGGTTGGTGCTAGATTTTTGATTTGAATGCTAATGGTTCCTCGGGTTGGATGGGCTTTTGGTGTTATTCTTTAAAGAATTATGGCTAATGGTTGATCTGGAGTTGCGGGTTTATGTTTTTGAAAGACAAAATGGCCTTCGCCATGTAGCGGTGTCAAAAACTTCATCATTAATTCACAAGTTTATATGTACATGGCTTTCAAAAGCCAGAATATTTTCCATGATCCAACTCTCTGATAGCGCCTTAGCATACACAATTACATTTTTTGCCTTACATACGGTCTTGATGGAACACAATTCCATTTCTGGCCAACCATAAAGCTCACACCACAACCACACTTTTGGATCTCTCCTGCTTGATTTTTTTGGATCTCTCCTCCTTTGTGCCTGACCTACCACACATAATGGATTCCCAAAAACCTGCAACCCCTCTCTCGCAACCAAAGTACCACCAAAACTTGTCCAAATACCCATAAACTCCCACATATGAAAAGGTGGCCCTCTTATTCAATATTTTTTAGATGTTGGGTGCATGCAAGATTGATTAACATCTTGGAAAAATCATGCATATCTATCTCTCGTCAAGAGTCGTCCCAACCTCAAGAGTCATAAAAGTACCTTTACTCTATGGGATCTTTCGGATCCATATACTTCTACAATCAGCCACACCTCCTTGATCAAAAGGCACATGTCCCATCATTGATGTGTATGCCTTATTGATGGAAAATCTACTATTATACCAACACCAATAGCCAGGCCCCTCAACAGGACCCTCCTGGTTTGCCGGTAACTCTTGACAACTCCAAAAGCTCCTTCCAATTTGGTTCGAGAGGTCAGATGTAAAATATGGGAAAAAAGAAGTGTTGTTCTAATTTCTAAGCATTTGCCATTGTACAATAAGGATCAACTGCTAACGCCATTATGCTTGGAAATCAGACACTAAGCGCTCCACCTTTAGTCTAATCATCCCACCAGAAGCAAAATCCTTTCCCATCTCTCAACAACGACAACAAAAAAGTACACATCTCTTGTAGCGCCCTCACCCTGTAAACCCCCTTTCGAAAGTGAGATGGGGCATAACTAAGCTCCCTTGGACTCGGTAAAGAAGAACAATAAATCTAATGAATAATAGTGCATGACATACTGTCACATTCATCTCAAATTCGAGTGATTCACTTGTAAAGTAATGCCTTGTTCATCTCCTTCAAGCTTCGAAATCCAAGACCCCCATCCTCTTCGGAAAGAGAAATTGTCTTCCAGTACATGAACTTTCAATCCATTTGAATCACATATGAGGACTAGAAGAAGCGTCTTATAATGCTCTCAAGCCTCTTTCTGATGCCAACGGGTACGAGTCTAGATTTTTTTTTGAGAAGAGAACGAGTGGAATCTTGAGATGGGACCTGCCACGTAATATATTGATAGTATAACATCACGTTACATTACTCCACGACATGCATAGTATCCCACAATGCTTAAAATTACAATTTCAGAGTAAAAAATCTACCCATGAAAGATGGCCTCATAGCCATTCCTTCCACACCAAATTGCCCACAAGATCGCGAAGGGATGGGAGTTGTCCTCATGGCCTTTGCCACACATCGATCATATGCATCTCTGGAAGGTGGTGCTATCATCCACCATAAGGCAAGGAAAATTAGCTCTCCCCAGACATGTGCTAAGTGAGGACACGAGTAGAACATATGATAAGTTCTTCCGCCACCAAATCGCATGTCGCCACTACGATCCTCCATAAGTAACAATTGGCCTTGACGAAACTTGATCTGGACTCTGCCAAGTCTAACCAACCACATAAAGACCTTGATCCTATGCGGTATTCTACTCCAAATGATGACAACGTCAAGTCTCACATCATCATGCACCACCTCCCCATCTTTTACAAAGAAACGGTACACCTTCTTCACCGTGAACTTCCTTAGCCCAATGCAAAATGGTCATTGCTAGCAGCCAACCTCTCCAGTAGAGCCAACTCACTTTGCAATCTTAGGAGATCCTTTAGTGTCTGGTCAGACAAACCCGAAGGGAAAGATGGAGTCCACACACCTTGCTCCCACTTCTGTTGAATTGAACTGTCTCTGTTACGAGCTATGACAAAGAGCTGTAGGAAGCACTCTTTCAGAACATTATCCCTCGTTTAGTCGTCTAACCAATAATTAGTTTTTTCTCCATTCCCAAGGATAGGTTGCATTTTACCTAACAATGCAGGAAGGATCCAGCCACAACTTACCATTGCGAAGATGGAGCACATACCCGGATGGCCTCCAAGGATCTAGAGACTTCATATATTCTCCTCAAAATGTGTGTGTCATACAAGATCCTTAGAGTTCCCCCCAAAGCCACATCACCCACTTTGTCATAGGTGCTTTATTCATTCATTCCATCCTCAACACCCCAAGCCTCCCTTCCTTGCACTCGTAATCTTGCACCAATCAACCATGTGAATTCGTTTCCTTTCTTGACAGACATCGAACCAGAAAAATCTTCTCATCAATGTTTCCATCCTCGCGCGGATCACGATTGGCAACAATCTCGTGGAGCAAAAGAAGATTGGAACTGTCGACAGAACATGCTTCAGTAGAATCGACTTCCCCCCCCTTTGAGAGCATCGCCGCCTTCTAGCCCGCCAACCTCCCCTCCAATCTGCCCAAAATAGGTTTCTAGTCACAAGATCTTAGCCCGCCTTCTAGCCCGCCAACCTCCCCTCCAATCTGCCCAAAATAGGTTTCTAGTCACAAGATCTTAGCCTTCCTGACACAAAGGGGAGCCCCAAGTAAGTAATTAGCAAGCTACTAGTTGGGCACCTCAGAAGTGCCGTCGCATTCCTCACATCCTGATCAGAGATGCCAAAAAGTACCGCGACAGATTTTTCTTTGTTAACTTGCAGACTTGAGACGTCCTTGAAGACATCCATAATAAGTGACGTCTGATGGATCTGCACTGATGCAAACATGATTTTTGGCGCGACGATAAATATTTTTGAAACGGTGGAAATTTTTTTGGTAGAAGAAATAGAGGGGTTGAGAAGAAGAAACTCGTCGAGAACACGAGAGATTATGGAGGAAGAACGTGCAGATCACGCGTGGGGAGAGAGACAGAGAGAGGGGGATAAAATCTCAATTTTTCATTAACTTGAACTGACTAAAACAATGGACCCTCATCCCTTTATAAAGGAGGGATGAGATTACAAAAATAGTAAACTAATTTAAATTGACAACCAATTTATCCTAAAATGACTCTTAACTAATTAACCGACCAAATTTAAAAATCAAATCTATAACTAATTGTTGGAGATCACATGCGATCTCATTTATTTAATTAAAGACACGACAACTTAAATAAACGTAAATAAAATTGACCAATAAAATTAGATAAATATTTGGCCCTATATTTTGACTCCACACTGCATCACCTCTCCTCCGCTTTTAAAGATTCGTCTCCTGATGAATTGCTGGATCTGCAGGCTTGGATGTCGAATCTACGTGCTCAGTCAACTTCTGGAAGAATTGGTGTAGAGCGAGTGGCGGGATCCATACGCGGGCGTGGGTGACGCGGCCTTCGTGGTGGAAGAACATGTAGGGCGTGAACGGCGGTTTCTTCTTGATTGTCGTCTCCTCCTTGTGATGTTCGAAGAATTGATGAGGCATGAACAACATGGCTCTTGGAGGGTCCATGGCAAAGCAATAGCACAACGAAAGGAGAGGAGGAGATGTGGCCAATGAAGGAAGCCATGGGGTCTTTATATAGATGAACCCCAAGGTCCTAGTCCTTATAGGATAAGGAGGGTCCTTGGTTTTCTTATTTCCAGTCCTTTTCTTTAAATATTTTCGCAGCCGGGGGCTTGAGCGCAATTTTCGCGCCCCTTCATTTAAGCATTTTTCGTAAGATGTCTTGCAGTCCCCTTTCGAAAAAAATTTTTGTATGGGGGATTTATTTTGTAATCTGCCCGAATTGGTTCCCAATCCCACATCTTACGGGATTCGTGACCCTTAGTCATCGCCCCTTTCATTAGGGCGTTCCCGTCTTTCACGCGTATGGTACGCGACCAAGGGAGGCGGTGCCGCGGGGAGGTGGGGCTTCGAGATTTGAGGCGCAGGAGGTCGGCAGGGGCGTTGGGTGGCCGCAGCGTGAGGGGAGGGCGTGGCTCGACGCTGGGATCGAGGGGAGGGGCAGGGGCGGCGAGTGGAAGGTGGCGGTGATGGCGTGAAGGGGCTGGGGACGAGGAGGCGCAGGCGTAAGGGATGGGGTGCTGGCGCACTGGACGCTGGGCACAGGATAGGAGAGGGCGAAGGCGGCGGGGAAGGTCGCACCTGGGTGGTGAGGCGCAGGTGGGGGATAGGGAGGATGGCGAGGATGGGCTGGCGAGTTGCAGGAAGAGGAGGAGGGCCGGGGGAAAGCGGCGAGAGGGAGAGGGAGGAGAGGGGAGGGCGGCGGCGGTAGGGGAAGAAAGTAGGGTTGCGGAAAAAGAAGGGTATCGGGGGAAAGGGGAGGGTGCGGGATCGAGAGGTGGGTGAAGGAGAAGAGGCAGTGCGGTGATGCGAGGTTGCGGGGTTGGGCGGCGGGGCTTGCTGGTTCGGTTGGGTATTGGGCTTCGGGGGGTGGGGATGACGGGGTTGGAAGGAGCAGCTGTGGTCGGGGTTGAGTCGCAGGGGGGGTTGGGGGCCGCGGGAGGGGCTGACGGTGGTGCGGCGAGGGTCTGGACGGCCTGGGCTGCTCGAGGTTTGTTGTTGACGTCGAGTTTCTCTTCCGGGATGATCTGGACAACAACCAAATCTTCCTCCTCAGCGGGGTTTTCTTCGCCAAAACCTGGGATAATGGCTTCGGTGGTTGGGGCCTTCGATTCGGCGGCGCGTAGGGCCTCGAAGATAACCATGAGAGCTCGAAACTCGCGAAACTAGGAGTGGAACATGATTTGTAAATCACGTAGCATCCTCATCGTCTCCTGGTTGTAGGCGTCGTCGGCTCGCCGTTTTCGTACGGACGAACGATAGTCCCTTGAAGCATGTCGGTGCGAACGTCTGGACGGATCGTCAGATCGTGAGGACGATTTGTAGGCCATGCTCTGATACCAAATGATGCAAACAGGATTTTTGGCGCGACGATAAATATTTTTGAAACGATGGAAATTATTTTGGTAGAAGAAATAGAGGGGTTGAGAAGAAGAAACTCGTCGGGAACACGAGAGATTAGGGAGGAAGAACGTGGAGATCACGCGTGGGGAGAGAGAGACAGAGAGGGAGATAAAATCTCAATTTTTCATTAACTTGAACTGACTAAAACAATGGACCCTCATCTCTTTATAAAGGAGGGATGAGATTACAAAAATAGTAAACTAATTTAAATTGACAACCAATTTATCCTAAAATGACTCTTAACTAATTAACCGACCAAATTTAAAAATCAAATCTATAACTAATTGTTGGAGATCACAGGCGATCTCATTTATTTAATTAGAGACACGACAACTTAAATAAACGTAAATAAAATTGACCAATAAAATTAGATAAATATTTGGCCCTATATTTTGACTCCACACTGCATCATGCACCATATTAGCTCCCATGAACATCATAGTGTATCAGCATATTGCAGCAACGGAATAGAGATATCCTCTTTCCTATATCCAGAGCATCGGTCCACATCCGACGCTGAGCGCATCATGACAACAAGTGCATCTGCAACTATGTCAAACAACAGAGGGGCCAGTGGACATCCTTCTCTGATTCTCATCCGAGGCTGAAAGAACCCTCCCTTCCTATAGCCAGAGCACCATTCTGCATCTGACGCCAAGCACATCATGACATCAAGTGCATATGCAACTATGAGAGGGGCCAATGGGCACCCTTGTCTGACTCCCCTCTGAGGATGAAAGAATCCTCTCTCCAGCTTGCCATTGGTAAGCACAACATAGGATGCGTTCATAATATACCATTTAACCCAAGAAATCCACACATCAGGGAAAGTTCTCTTCTTTAACGGGCCCCATAGGAAATGCCATTCCATACAATCATATATGCCTTCGAAAAATCAACCTTCCAATAACAAACCCTTGGTCTTGCTTCTCCTCCAGTCTGACACTATTTCTAATGGCATCACAAGGCCATCTACTATGAACCTCCTTGGTACAAATGTTGTCTACTCAAGCAAAATAATACAAGGACGGGCTCCTCGGAGTTGATTAGAGAGAATCTTCACTATAATGAGATAAATTCCATTTAATAACACAATAGGTCTGTAATCCTCCATCCTGATAGGAATCTCCTTCTTAGGCAACATAAAAAGCGAGGCCTTATTCAACCTCTCAAACATCTGATTCCTGGTGGGGAACCCTGCAAGATCTCCAACACATCTTTCTTAACCACATCCCAAAATTTCCTTTATTAGAACATGATAAAGAAACAGTCTGGGCCCTGCATTAAGTTGGAACGAATCCTTCTTGGTTTCCTCCTTCGTGAACTCATGAGTCAAAAAGCTTGCATGGCCATCTGATATCGTTGAAACCCCTCTCCCTTGCCTTCTCCAACCAACACGAATACACCTCCTACTAAAAGCCTGAAAGTGTGACCTAAGCGCCACGCCCACTGCCCGAACCCTCCTGAACAACATCCCCCCAACCGAAATCGAATGAATGAAGCTCATGCGTCTTTGTCCGCTCGTCATGATATGGGAGAACCACATATTAGCATCACCTTCGCTCAACCACGACTGTTGGACCTCTGTTGCCAAGCTACCTCATCTATCTTGTCCTCCAAGTAAATCTCATCGAGATGCCTACCCCTCTCCATCAACTCCTCCGTCGTCAACACATCTTGTCCTCTAGCATGTCAAGCATACATACATCATCGTGGGCCCTCGATCTTCTAGAATGGTGTTGCATCTGTGTATTCTTAGTATGCTCCATCAGATGCTTGCTCAGCTTGACCGATTTGATAGCCTAACAACTAGCTGCAGAGCTCGAAGGCCTGCAAACATCCCGAAAAGCTACAATTGTTCTCGGAATCCCTCCTTCAGGAGTTAAGCCTTTTTCAAAGCGAAAGAAAGGTCTACACCGTACATGATTCAAGTGCGCTCTAGGCATAGCCCAAGCTCTTGCTGATGGAAACGCTTCCGAGGACATCAAAAATTGATCAAGGCAAGACCTAGATCTCAAGTTCCTCCAAATGTAAACACAATCAGATGCATACATAATTTGCAACCTAAATCAGTAACCATGTCTGACAACTCTACCGACCCCGCGCACACCCTCCACGGTTCTCGAGGCGATCCTCCGAATGTTAGAGTCGCATTGAATTCTCGATCAATAATCCACGAAACTGACATGAATCTTGCTCATGCCAAATGCAAGTCTTCCACCACCTGTGCAAAGCTCCATCCACTGCTCGGTCTATACATCTCGGTAACAAGAACCTTGAGCCCGTTCGTCTTTTGTCACAACATGACCGTTAGGGATGCAAACGGTTACAGATATATCCATATCTGATTTGTCACCATATCTGTTTATACATATTTTGACATCCTTATCTGTATCCGTTTAATGTGGATATGATTATGGATATCGTTTTGATAACTGCAAAAATATCTGTATCCGTATCTGTATATTTTAACCATAAATAAAATAATTTTATATCTTCTTTTACCATAGTTGTATAATTTTTATGATACAAACACATTTAATAAATTTATATCATGTGTTTTCCATCCAGTTCATATATATTTAAGTCGATTCTATAGAGTATTTCTAACATTACTCATATGCGATCGGTATTCATTTTACATCAGTATCCGTTTTTTAAGGATATGGTAAGATAGTTTTAATATCCGTCAATATCTGTATCTGCATCCGTATCCGTATTCAAAAACGGATAAAGATAATACCTATATTCGTATTTGTATCTGTTCTTTTGCATCCCTAATGACCGTAATCGAATGCCTGCCCATCTCCTCTTTCTCCATAGCAAATTTATCTCCGTTCTATCTTGTGAAGATGCCTCCGGAAGCCCCATCTGAATCGGATGCTTTGAACTCCATCACCCTGCTGCCACCAACATTTTTCCAAATAGCTTCAAACTTTTCTGGAGTAGAACGACGTCTGGCCCACACCCCATCAACAAATCACGTACAACACCTCTCTTCTCAGGTCGCGCCATGCCTCTCACATTATAGGTGACGATGTTTATTTGTTGGAGCCAGATCCAACCCATGACCCAATTGGAGGCACCAACCCCACACACTCCAGAACCTCTACCTCCATGCCCACCCCTGATGCTTCCTTCGCAGTCGCTGCATAGCTTTCTAGCCCCCCTCCCCCACCCCCGCTACCATCCTCATCCCCAACCACCGCACAAGCCGTCCCACAAGACTCCAACCCCTCCCCATCCGCCAGACAAGGCTCTGTAACAGAACTTTGCCCACCCCCCCTCGATGAGCCAGATGAGAGGAAGAAAACTGGGATTGTTGACAGCATCGACTTCGACAACACCAACCTGCCACCTCTAGATAAGTACACAACTTTCCATCCAATGAGCCTATTCTCCATCTTAATCGTCGGCAACCAATCAGCCTAATGCCTTCTCCCTCCCAACAACGGCAGACCAACGTATGGCAAGGGCAGACCTACATGTGGGAATCCCAAACAGGTCTCACATGAGTTTATTTCCTCATTCAAGCCCGAAGACAGACTTGGAGACTATCTCCTCATTCAAGCCCAAAGACACAAATTCCGACTTGGGGAACACCTTCAGCAAATAGATATGTATCATCAGCATGTTAAAGGATAGGCATATATAGCTCTTTTTCGAATAGCCACAACAAAATCCTCTAGTCACCACACGATTTATCGTGATAGACAAAGCATCCACCACTAGGACAACCAAAAGCGGATGGGAAAAAAACATCGGTGGGTTGACCATTGACCAATGCAACACAAGCAGTCGTGACATCTCTTTGTCCACATCATCCAAGTGCCAGTCAACAGTCATAAACCTTGGAAAAGTTAACTTTTCACGTAACTCCCCTATTCTTTAATCTCCGCTAGACGCCAACTGTACATCAATTGCTTCTTAGGTAGAAAAGCACCCCGGGCCTCAGAAAACTCAGTGAAACACTGTACATGAATTTGCCTCTCAGGTAGAAAAGTTCTCCTGGTCTCAAAAAAATCGGCGAAATAACCCTATTTAGCCCCCCTGCAATCGGTTTGCCAATCCTTTCGCCACTATCAAATATATCGCATTTGACAGCACAATGGGGGTGGAAATCCTCCACCTTCATGGCGACATCCCTCTATGGCAGTAGAAGTAAGAAGTAATGGTTCAACCGGTCAAAGCCAGAGTTCTTAGAAACGAACTCAGAGGTCATATCGAGCACCTCATGTATAAAATCCCTGGACTCCCTGAAGAAAAATATTGAAACAATTATCTGATTCAGGGCACCTGTTAGACTTGAGTGCAAACACTGCCTTCCCAACCTCCTGTAAATCACATCCCACACTAATTTTGCCTTAACCTATGAACACTCAATACGAAGATGCCCATCCTGCATTGGCGTTCCCTAAGGTTGCCTCCTGAGTGAAGGATCACAAAAATAAGATGTTGGTTATAAGCGAGCAGATTGTTATTAATTCGTGATTAAGCATTTTTGGTGGTTGCTTTTATTTTGGGTAGGCGTAACATTATCCCTGGCTCTTGAGGAAGCATGAATCACAAAAACATATGTTGATTATGGGAGTGTATGTCTATTCTTGGTAATTGTTCGTAAGCATTTTTGGCGGTTGCTATTGTTTTGGTCAGTCCCAAGCATTATTCCTGGCACCTGAGTGATGCAGAAAACGAGATGCTGGTTAGAAGAGAATACAGGTCATAAAGAGTGCAGGTTGCTGTGTGACAATTTGTTCGTAAGCATTGGTGGTTATTGCTTTAGTCGGGGTTAAACAATATCATTGGCTCCTGAGTGATGCATGAATAACAAAAAGGATGTTGGTTAGGAGTGTTTAGATGCCACTTGGCAACTTATGCTCAAACATTTTTTGGTGGTTGCTATTTATTTGGTTGGGCCTAAACGTTAGTCATGGCTCCAGAGCAGTAATAAAAAAACAGATGGTGGTTATAAGAATGCAGATCGCCACTTGGCAATTTGTACTTCCACTTTTTCGGTGTTTGTCATCGTTTTAGTTAGGTCTAGACATAGTCCTGGACGGCGAGTGGGGCAGGAAATTAGGTCAGTTTGGAACCTTCTGTTTAGGACATGCATTTTTTTTAGAGGATGCTAGATTTCTGGATCAGAGTTTTGTTTGCTTAAGCCTTTCTTCCGGTAAATATTTGTGTTGTCAGGTTGCTTCGTCATGGCTATTTTAAGCCAAAATATCACTTCTTGTCAATTGTCATGACAAGGGTTCTTTGGCGAGGAATGCCTAGTTTGAGTTTGAATTCCAGTGTTGACAATTTCATTTTTGAATGATGCGGCTGCTCTTATTGTTGGGTTATTTGTGCTGCTGCATTACTTCGCTTTTTAAAGTTTTGGTACTCGTCTTTACAGGAGGACTATGCCTGTAGAAGAGATCCTGACTATTGAGATAAAACCTGGTTGGAAAAAAGGTACGAAGATCACGTTCCCGGAGAAAGGAAATGAGCAGCCGAATGTCATACCGGCCGACCTGGTGTTTATCATAGATGAGAAGCCGCACAGTGTGTTCACCAGGGAGGGAAACGATCTTGTTGTCACGCAGAAGATCTCTCTTGTGGAAGCTCTCACTGGCTGCACGGTCCACCTGAACACACTTGATGGGCGGAGCCTCACAATACCCGTCACTACAGTCATTCATCCAGCATATGAGGAGGTTGTACAGCGGGAAGGAATGCCAATACCCAAGGACCCTTCAAGGAAAGGGAACCTGAGAGTTAAGTTCAACATCAAATTTCCCACTAGGCTGACCGCAGAGCAAAAGGCTGGTATAAAGAAGCTGCTAGCGCAATGAAGTACCAGGATTTTCAATTTAGGTCCGTGTGAATAGCAACTATATATTTGGTGAGCTTGTTTTAGAGTTGCAGTGTATTTTGGATTGATAGCCATAAGTACTCAGTAAAATGGTTATTCTCTATTGTCATCTTCATAAAGAGAATAAGAATCATAAACGACGGTGGTGGTTGTTTACCACATCGATAGCTTATGAGAAGATCTCCAGCTGGGTTTCATCTCCTATGGCTGATTGGAATTTTCTCAAGTCTAGTTCAGTTACTACGATTCATGGAACCTACCCATTGTTAAACTTCTGGAACTACGACGGACTATTTCGGCAGCCCCGTTCTGAACCTGATTTATCCGTGACAATTTTTACTGTAACGAAGTGATTGTCTGCTTGAAACTCTTGATGGTGATTTATTATAAAGTTTTAAAATTTTTATCACGGCAATACAATTTATCGTCACCGAGAGAAAATGACGGAAAATAAAATCCACGTTCGAGAGAAAATGACGGAAAATAAAATCCACGTCAATTACTTGCCCTTCGTTTTTGGAGGGAGACGAGTTTAGAATGGTTTCTTCTCTACATTGAAATTTATTAGAAATAAAACACTGGCGGAAATATTAATGATCCTTGGAAATGTTTGCTGTAGAAAAAGTAGTTGACCTTTGAAGCCTGATTCCTGAACAAAATTGTATCCATAAGAGAGAATCATGGACCGGCAACAACACTAATGTTGATTCTTATCTGTGAACAATACCATCTTCTATGGTATATTGGAATGGTACCGTTGAATGTTTTTTCGACAGCCGACAGCCGTGCAACGAGCTTTAGCATTCTATCTGTTATTTCACATTCTTTTCCACCTGAATCGAGGAGTGGTTTCTAAATAACTCTATCTCCGAGAGTTCATGGGAAATTATCTTCTTCCTGCAATGATTCTAGACATGAATTTGGTTATTTGGGCGACTTCTAATTATGGTACGGTATATGCAGATCTGAACATAAGGTATACAACGGCACCTCAAGAACGATAAATCGAACCCTTTTCCTTCATGGTTCAGGATGAGACTAGGTGCTGCAAGTGATGGAAATTTTATTGGCTATACAAGATAATCAACATAAACAGTGATCCGCAAGTTTAAGTTAACCTCCTTCCATCTTAAGCGAGGTGGTGTGACAGCGATCCTTTTCAGATGGTGGAGTTATACGGGTGTTTTTCACGTCTGATTCAACTCGACAATTGCCATAATGAATCGCTCAAATTAACAAACTCACAATAACCTGATCATGATGAACTACTAACCATCAATATAAATCATGTAAATATTATACGGTTAGGTTGATACATTTACACAGTGGAACTAAATATTATCACCTATCCCATTTAACATGTCAACCACATGCGGGATATAATCCAATATTCTTTCACTTTAGCATATGATCTTTAATGGCTAGATAATAACTATAAATTCGTCTTTACATGAGTTTACTATTATATCAATGAATAATGTATTTTATGGACTAAATTTATATGATCATGATATTCTTACATCATATAACTCGACATGACCTTTTTCCGTATCAAATATCAATTCAGTTCAATCATCTTTAATTTAAAAGAATAATAAATTCTGCCTTAATTTCATTTCAACAAATATGTTACTTTTGCAAATAAATGCAAGATTTTAATAACAAAATGATTCAGAAATATAATTCATTTCTAATAAAATTATCATAAAGATAACGAGAACTGTATGTGTACCCATTATACTTTCATATCAAGGATTTCTTCAAAATAGTCATTTTGATAACATGTTCAGAAAAAATTCTGAGGTGCTAATAAAAAATACAAAATAAAAATAAAATACTTAAAACATAGATAAATATACCTATATTTTAATCCTAAAAACTAACTTCTAATTATATACTTCTAAAAAATAAATAAAAAACATACTAAAATAATTTTGAAAATAATAAACATTTTTTATTTTATAATATAAAATTAATAAAATTATTTATTATTTAATATCTATTTTTAAATATTTCTAGGATGAATTTTCTTGGTTGGTCCATGTTGACCAACTAGGGCACGATGCTAGTTGACTCCATTCAACTCTCTACCATCGTCCTAGGCATGTCAGGCCTGCTTCCTAGCTCGCATTCTCGATATTTTCCCGTCCAATCCTTTCACCAATCCGCCTCGCTTCCTTCATGCTTTTTCTCCTCGATCTATCCCCTATCATGCGCGCGTGATTGCTTGGGTCGAGGAGCTTTGATTTGCTCCATCTTCCTCGATCTTTCCACCCACTTGTCCATGTTGTACAAAAATCATACCTGACTTGTCTCTCGAGTTTGAACCCCTTTTGACTACATTTAGCCTCTCCCTCCTGGTGCCCTAGATAGAGGAAGGTGACAGCTTCTTCTCTAGCCCTTCTACGGTAGAGTTGGGCCTTATTGAGGGTAGTTTCCACCACCTCCAGCAGAGCGTCGCCATCGAGGTTGTTCTTCGTGGCTCTGGACACCGAGGTCCCACTTTTATTGCTTTCTGAGCATAGTATTAATTATTAGGAGTATTTCTTGCATTTGTTTGAGATTTAATTACATTATTTAGATTTAAAATCACCTCCCCGTAGTTTGCTGGAGCCCTGCTCTGGTGAACCCATTTCGTTGCGCTCCGCCCCTCCCTCAATGTACCATCCACCTCCATAACCTACCCCTCCCGCTTCTCTTCGCTCCACCGCCTCTCGTTCACCCAGATTCACTGTGGATCTGGAGACCAAGGTCACCCACTTCGCCACCTCACCGGTGATCTCTACCATGCGCCATCTTTTACTCCCCTTCACCAATAAGAGCCCTCGACCCCCTTTTTCTTGCTTGAGCTTTACTTGTAGGGTTAGGATCCAAAGGACCCTCCCACGGGTCGATTTTGACATCCTTGTAGGTACTTGGAGCTCCGGATCTTCCTCGACTCGTTGTGGTGCCCTGACAAGCGCCGATGCATTTTGGAGCCTTCGATCGCTAATGGATACTCCCAGGAACCTTTCCGAGCCTTTGCAGCAAAGAAGGTGGTCGGAGAACGGTGCTACACAGAACTATCCAATTTCATCCTGTTCTTCGTGTGCTACAACATCTGTTGGATGAAGAGCACCTGAGTCGTAGATCTCCTACGTGGGATCTGATCGTGGCCATCTGCAGATGAACCAACATCGTCGCAGGAGGCATGGACACGTGTCAAGTGGATTAATATCCATCGTTCGATGCCACGTTAATTTAGGTATTTTGTACTCTTAACCCATCCGATTTCTGTATTTAATATTTGAACCATAAACATTCCTCTGTCTTCATTTTATTTTTGTGTATTTTTCAAGTAGGCCGCTTAGCTTCTGGTAACTACATTTAGGTCCTATCCATGTCACCTCACATATTTGTGTACGCGAGGTGCGGGCATTTTGGAGAGGACCTCCTACGGGTTTTGGAATTTGTTTTTAGTCTAGAAAATTCAATTGCACGTTGTATTATTTTGTGGAAATTGCATCTTTGACCCTAGACAAAAATTCCCCTTTTAGTAACATAATTTCTCTTTGTTGTCTCTATTTATTTTAAATAGCATTTCTTCTTGAAAAAATCCATAAAATTATATGCTCCTGATTGAACATTCTTTCACTCTATAATTTTAATTTGCGGTTTTAGGACTTTTTATCATTTTATAAAAACCAAAAATAGCTAAATTCATCCATGTCTACAGTATAAAATCCATAAAAATATAAAACCTTTTTGAAAAATTCTAAAACAAATATATTTTCTATTTATTTTGTTATTTTACAACTCCAGACCAAAAATCCGCAAAAAGTACAAAAGAAAATACCTAAAAATTGAAAAACCCTAAAAGCACTTATAAAAATATATAAAATTCACAAAAATTCGAAAAAGTGTATTTTTTTCTTATACATTTTACTTATATTATTATATATAAAAATTAATTTGTAGAAATTTTGATTATGTTTGCTATTTTTTATCTCCATTTTAATTTCAGGTATTTAATTAAATCTTGATTTACAGTATTTTGTACTTTAAAATTATATAAAAATTAGCAAAAAATTCTAAAAAAAATCTAAAAAATAATAAAAAATATTTAAAACCTCAAAAATATTTTATTTTCTATATTTTGATTATTTTTATTAATATTTATATCTACCTATTCTACTTTGTATATATACTATATATATAGCTATATTATATTTTAAAAAGAAAATGAGAAAAATATAAAAATATAAAAAATATAAAAAGAAATATCAAAATAGAAATACAAAATAGAAAAATATAAAATATAAAATATAAAACAAAAAATAATAAAATAAAATAAAATAACCACAAAAAGAACATATAGATAAATAGTTCACCTTCACTTTTTGCATTAAATTACCCAATTTATCCTGCTTTCTCCCTATGTTCGACATTCTACACTACTTATACTATACACATCTATTGTAGAGATATAATAAATTTTAACTGCGGATGTATTTTCATTGCTTGATTATTTGTTGTGGATTAATTATTAAATTTAGCGATTTTCTTGAGCGATCAATACATCGACTGCGATCTCGCTTTGTGAGATCCGTACGACCCTCTACAAAATCGTTATTTCAGTGGTTAAGCTTACCCTGAAAGATGCCTATAATCCAGGGGCAAGACAGACAAACATATGGATTAGGATCCCTGCGATTCATGGGCATTTTGAGCTTAAGCCCACCATTTTACCACTACTCCCAATATTCTACGAACACATAAATGAAGAACCATATGTATACCTCTAACGGTTTGATCGCATTTGTGGAACTATACACTAGTGAAGATAACAACCTTCTCATTCAATCTCTTAGACAAGGCATTATATTAGATCAACCACTTGGGAAGGGTTGTCATGACTTGGGAAGAGTTGAGGTCCGCTTTCTTGAACAAGTATTATCCACTTGGATGTCTCGACCAAAAGCAATCTTTGATTGTCGACTTCTCCCAAATGTCCCACGAGCCTATTCACGAGGAGTGGGAAAGATTCAAAAACTTGATGGAGAAGTGCCCCCATCATGACATTCCGAAGATGAGCCTTGTGCATAACTTCTTTGGTGGTTTGAGCATTGGCAATCAAAAGCTTGTAGATGTCGTTTGCGGGGTATCCCATTTCAACAAGGACGAGGATGTCCTTTATCATATTTTTGAGGAGATGGTGGAGAGCTGAGTAGCTCTTTCTTCTTCATGTGCTTTCAGAAGTGTCCCGTTAGCTCTCCTTCAGTACCACACAAGGTTGTCAACATGACGACATCACATGATGTGGGTAGGGTAGGCAATACATATCTAACCATCATAGGCAATCACCTATCCAAAGTGGACATAACTGAGAAACGATCCAAGGAGCTTGAGAAGCTCCAAGTGATCGAATAGAGGGCAAAGAACCTGAATAAGCTAGATGAGATCACGAAGCATATGGAGATTCTTGTTAGTACGATCAATGCATGTTAGAGTGCGAGTGCAACAACTGATACTTCTACTCGAGAGCAGACTACTTTCGCTTCAGCACAATAGATTACTGGAGGACCGTCTACAATTCTGCACATTTACTATGTGCAGACATCTGACCAGGTCCAACAATAGTTCCACGATTTTGTACCGTACCAGCAGGAGATTCCATACATTCTTGAGCAGAAGTCTTGACCTCTACCTCTCATTGAAGGGGTGAATAGCATTTGGTTTGATAGAGAGTGCAACCAGTCCCGTCCGTCAGGACAAGGTCAATTGAGTTCCCAGGATGGCCAGAGGCCAGTCCACCACTTTCAGAGGGGAAGACCACATCCCCAACACCAGCGATTCCAACCTCACTTTCATCTCCACCACACTTCTAGAACTAGAGACATGATCAACAACAAATGCAACCTACATATCCTCACCAACCTTACTCCCAGTAGCAGATCCCATCATATGGACAGTATTCACATTCTCTTCTTCCTCATTACCAGCCACAATATTATGTATACCAACAACCTCCACTCTACCAGTCTCAGCGACAACTTGTTGTTGAGCACCCAGAGGCATCTTTGGTGAATCCTGCACTTGATCAACTTGCATTACCTATGAAGAATATGATTGATCTGACTCGGAGGCTTGACGACCTGACCACCACAAATACACTGATCCCACAATAGGTCGAAACCAATCCCAACAACTTCAAAGCAAGGAGCAGGTAACCCATGATCCATCCACACCTGAAACAAGTATAACCCTTGATTTTACATATTTATCTGATGCCATTCATCTCAAGTGTGGTAGGAGATGACAACCGCCTTCACAACCATTAGGATTGGGAGATAGAGCCATTGTGAGAGCTTGACCGATATCATCATCTTCTTCACCAACTGAGCAGAGATCTTGTGTTGCAGAGTTGAGTAAGGAGTTTCACCATTCTTCTTCATCACCACAACCGTCACCTTCTTTATTCAAAAATACCAAAACGATATTAAAGAGAGATGCAGTTCATAGTCAGCAGTGGAGGAGAACACACCTGTCGCAGAATCTCCTTCAACACCATTAGCTCATGCAACACGTCCTGTTTTTCCTTTTGTTACTATCCATGTTTTGGATAACATTGTACAGTCTGATTCTGATTGTCCAAATGTATATGATGACTCTACTTTAGATAATCAAAACGAGCAGTTGAATTTCTTCTATCGTTTCTTTCAGCTTTGAATAAAACAAAAAAAATCAAAAATTAAAAACATCCCTATCTGATCCTGGAGTGGTAGAGATGCTACAGAACATCATTTTAGAGATGCCACTCCTTAAGGCCACGAAGTACATGCTTGTAGTTGATGAATCTGCGATTCGTCATCTTTATTCATTTATTTTAGCTTAAAATCCCTTATAGCACACCTGCATATAATACTAACTTCATATTCTTACTAACTTGCATCTATGTAAATGTTGTATATTTGTATATTATTTTAATCTAAAATAAATAAATAAATAAAGGAAAAATAAAAAAAGAAGACTGTATATATGTAATAGATACAGGCTGACCCGAACCCCAAGAGAAGGTCAAGACTTGACCTGATCAACCAGGAATAAAGTAGGGGGAGATAGGGTCCTTAATCCAAAAATAAAAAATGTGTGTTTTGTAAATACTTCTCACTTATTGTGTAAATCTGTATAAAACTAATAGTATTTTATTTGTATACAAATTAACTTAAATGAAATAATTTTAAAAATAAAAAGTGTAAATAAAAATGTTGGCTAAACAATAAAAATAATTGCAAAAGAAATCATGTATATAATAAAAGTAACCACATCCGAAAAAGCCATTAAGCGATAATTAAAAGATTAATTCTGGCTCCATACAAACTCAAATTGAACCAAACTCACTTCCATTGTATTCTAAATTAAATTATCTTTAAAATAATTGTAATTTCATAATTTTTGGAGTTAAGATTGAAAAGTTTGTTTTTTGGGGTGGTTTGTACAATTTTGCCGTTTATTTGTACATATTGTATTTATAAATATTTGTAAATATTTTTACTAATTATTGAAAAAAATTAATTAAAAAAACTAATTTGCTTATTTACCCATGTAGATAATGTCATATTTGTATATAACATATGTATATAGTTAATTTTCTTAACTAACTATTAAAAAAATAAAAAAACTAACATTTAATTTTCCAATAAATAAAGTGACGAAAATACAAAAACATTAGTTAATTTTTGTAAATATTTATTTTTCTACTTTATCTCATTTCAAATGCTCTTCTCTCTTATCTCTTATCATCATCCAAAAATTAAAAAATTCAATTGTCCATCCCATTCTATCTATTAATAAGGCTCCTTCTCCATCTTTTCAACTTGATCGATGTTTGGTGAGAGGAGTCCGATATCTGAGAGTCTTCTTATCGCAGAAGGGTGCCTAGCCTCCGAGCCATCCGGTGATAGCGAGTCGGCCTTCGTCGAGGTGATCAAGGTCTTTTCCGCTCCTAAGGTGAGATCCACGTTTTCTTCTTATGTTTCATCTATATTAATCTTAGTTTTATTTTTCGCCTCTTTATTTAGTCATCATTTTTTTCTAGATTTTAAAAACCATCCCGATTTGATCTGTCGCCAACTCGATTTTCATCTCACTTTCTCGATCTCTGCATATTCTTTTCCACCTCGCATGATCTTCAACCTCCGACCACACACGATGGTTAGAGATCTGGTTCCATTTATCATTTTCCGCGAAATCACACTCGTTCATGTCGTCCGTTTTAATTTTGGGATCGAGTCACCATGCTCGCGTCTGAATTTTATTATAAATAAAAAATAAAAAAATACAAAAAATTTTTGTTTCCTTTTTCTCTAACGTTTGTTCTACAAGATCATCCAAAAACAAAAAAAATAAAAATAAAAAACTTTTTTGTTCTATTTTTAATTTCTCTATTTTGGATTTAGAAAAATAAAAAAAGTTTTTCTGATTATTGTTTACAATTGAAAATAAAAAAACATTTAAAAAATATAGAGCCGCTCCCAATGACCGCCGACCCCCTACTCTTTGCTGGCCTGCTTCCACCATCGCTAGGAGGTGCGACACTGCGTAGTCTCGTGCACCCTAGGCCCCGCGTGAGACCTCCAGCACTGACCTCCACCAACCGCATCCACGTGTCATTCCGCCTTGAATCTCCTGTAGAGGCGAGCACCGTTGACCTTCGACAACCAACCCATCACCGAAGAGAGGAGGAGCGACTCCGCCATGAGCGCACCCCCCTCGCGTGGAAGTCCGTCGACCTCTGCTCTTCACCGCCACTACGTACGCGACATAGCCGGCACCGCCTTCGCAGCTAAACCGTCGGGGCATGTCCACTGCTGCTTCGTCGCCCCTTCGGAGGAGAAAAGAGAAGAACCACGTCGCCACCCTTCGCAGTCTACCTACGAACTCCAACCCACTCCACGACCTGCATCGCCGCCCGCCGACGCGCGAGAAGAGAACGAAGGCGGCCCACACCTCTTGGAAAGAAAAAAAGAACAAAGAAGGGAGCCCTTGGGATAAAAAATTTAGACAAATATCATAAATGTCCCTGGAAGTTCTACATATTACAAAGAAGATCCGTGAACCCTAATTTTGGGGAAATTAGATCTGAGCCCCCAGAAGTCTTACAAACTGCAAAGAGGCCCCTGCTAACATTCACGTGCATATCACGTTTTTCTTGGGTAATTGTCGCTTTGAGCCCTCTGTTTTGTTTTTGTCATTTATTTGATGCTCAAACATTTAATAAATTGCATTCCAGTACTTTTATTCCATACTTTATATTCTTACTTATTTTTATTGGAATAAATAGCATTTGTGCTTAATAAGCTTTGAAAACATTTGTGTTATCTCTTGTTTGGTTGATCTCTCTGCATTAATTTTTGCATTGCATTTTATCATCATTTAATAATATTTAAAAATCAAAATAATGTCTTTTATTTTTCCTAAATTTAAAAAATTCATAAAAATTTGAATATTGCCTAAAATTCCCAAAAATCTGATTAGTTTTATTTCACTATCTTTTAATTTCTTTGCAAATTTCGTGCATTAACTCTTTACAAAACCAAAAAAATTAAAAAAAAACTAAAATCTTTAAAAAATCATAAAAAATCTAGAAAATGTCATTTCACTTCATGTTTGTAGATATTTGCCTATATTTCATCTTAAAAATAATTGCCAGGAGTTTTCGACATTAAAATATTTTTAAGTTGCAAATTACTCCAGGCTATGAACTGTTTCTCATTTTTGTCACGGTTAGATTTTTAATAAAAAAATCTGAAAATTCTACAAAAAATCCCAAAAATATTTTAAAATCTTTAAAAAACAAAAACATTTTTTCTAGATTTTTCTGAGCATTTTTTATATAATTGAAAAATACAAAAAGAGTTTGGTGCGCGCCTTTCTTATCTTGTGCATATTGTTCTTGATTTGAAATTAAAAATTTTTGCAAATTTAAATAAAAAAATTGAAAATTTGAAAAAAAAATAGAAATAAAAAGTTTAAAATTAAAAAGAGAAAAATTCCACAAAAAATGAGGATAGTTTGCCTTTGAGTTTCCTGCCTTTTCTCTTAATTAATTTTCATCGATTATGTGAATAATCCTCGGGAATTGTAGCCTTCCTGAGTTCGAACCTGTTCGCTATAGAGGTAAATAAGTTGCAAAAATTTCTCTTGCTTTATTATTCGCTTTTAGTTAATTTTGCTTCTCGAGAAGAAAAAAAATTTGTTTGTTTGTCATGGGATTTTTAGGGATCGCAATGACCATATCCATTATTAATTATCAATCCTCGCGAATCATGTGAAACAAAATGGTGCCGTTACCGGGGAGGCACGACGAGGGTACTTAGGCTTCTCTTTTGACATGCTATTCTTGGTTTTTTATATCTCTTCACATTCATTCCATTGTTCATATCCACTGCATTCATTTCATTATTTGTGCTCATATTTCTATAATTGGTTTCTTACATATTCTCTCTTTTCTTTTTCTTGCAGGGCCTGCAGAGCGAAGGAGGCGATCTTAGGAGAGCCGAAGCACCCAAGCGAAGCGGAGGCGATTTGATTCTTCACTAAGCCGCATGATAGCGTGAGAGGAGGAGAAGAAGATTTGAAGGAGACCAAACAAAAGAGAGAGAGAAATTTAGTTTTCTTATTTATTTCTTGTAGTTGAACACTTGTAACAAGGACATTCATTGGTTGTGGGGTTTGTTTCACCAAGTGCTGGTGCACTTGGGGAACCTCACCGAATTTGCTTTCATCGCCTTTATTTTCTTTGTTTCACGTGGAATTTGTGAGCTAACCTCTTGATTGCTTTAATTAATTTGCTTGAGCCAGATAATTAATTAAGTTCAAACACCCTAAAATAAGAATTTATGGGCCTATAGAGTAGAGCGTAATTTGGACTTAGTCAAATTAACTTGTTCTTGCTTGTTAATAGAAGTTATCATCTAGGACAGTTCACTTGCATCGTATAGGATTGTTTATTTTTTTGTATTTAAATTCTGCACGGATCATTTTGCATGTAGAGTGTTGGCGACAAGGTATGCATCTCTAACCTCTGCATGCATCATCGTTTTCAATCACGCATTGACATTTCTGATCTCCTTCCTCGTTTTCACCTACATAAGATAAAAAGGCAATTAGACACTTGGTAGGAGATTCTTTAAAAATATTTTAACCAAGTGACAACTGCCTAAAATACGGGACTGCTAAAGAAAACTCGATCTTAAAATAAAGCAAGGAAAACTCATTATTTTGGGGAGAGTAACCCCCTCATTGTCTGGTTTGTATGTAGCGAGAGAGCGACCCACACACTAGGATAGAACCATGACCAAACTCTTTTCGGACTACTATCTTGGGTTAGTCATTCTCTAGTGAGGATCTCTCCGGTA
This sequence comes from Ottelia alismoides, assembly GCA_037367405.1. Lineage (NCBI taxonomy): Eukaryota > Viridiplantae > Streptophyta > Magnoliopsida > Alismatales > Hydrocharitaceae > Ottelia > Ottelia alismoides. The sequence continues at coordinate 651,483 of JAZKJV010009181.1, forward strand.
ACCGGTAAAGCGGCCCACGACATCCTTAACAGATTGAATTGACCGGGTAGCCGGTAAATGTCCGCAATTCATACTAGCTGGTAAATATATAACTTTGGGATTAGGCTAGTCTCCCGAGAGCATTGGGTTCCTAACAACTCACTTTAACTGCTCTGATAAATTGTATTGTCACCAAACTCTAAAATTGACAAGATAATTGACCAAACCTTCACGGTCTTCACATTGAGTTGAGTTGGTGAACTGGGGGTTTGTATTGTGTTTGCTTGCAAGTGATAAAGATCCTTCTTCGCAATTTGCGCCTTCATTCACTTTCACTCTTGCATTGACCTTCATGCTCTCACATCTTGCCTATTGATTTCGATGATGTCAGACTGGAGTATTTCTCGTTCGGACTTTGCGAACTCATTCTATGCTCCGAGCCGTTCACCTTCTATTTGGGGAGACTCACTTCACAAATATTCCTCTTTCTCCACTTAACCCTTCACAACATCCATGAATCTACTATTTGAGGTTGTCTTTAATCTCGAATTAATATATGAGACTCCATCAATGTTGGGCACTAATCGAGTGGCATGTACATTTTCAGAGTCAGAAGCCGAACACTTGATGCCACCAAAGGGAAAGGGAACCATGTCAGAGCAGAGCGAGATCAACAGTACCATGTTAGCCTCCATTCACTCAATTCAAGCTCATTTAACAGAGCAGGATAATTTCCAAGCAACACTGAGAGATATGATTGTCGCGATGAGACAAGAAAGACAAGATAGGAGAGAGGGGGAAAACAGAAACCCTGGAGGTGGGAATGTGGGAGAAGAACCTCACATAGAACATGGGGCTAAGCCTACATTAAAAGATGCTTATAATCCAGGGGCAGGACAGACAAATTCTTGGATCCAAATACCTACGGTTCATGGGTATTTCGAGCTTAAGCATACTATTTTACCTCTTTTCCCAATATTCCATGGAAATATTAATGAAGAACCTTATATACACCTCCAGCAGTTTGATCGCATTTGTGGAACAATACACTACCCAAATGTCCCATTAAAGGTAATGCAGATGACCTCTTTTCCATTCAGTCTAATGGGCAAAACTTTGTATTGGTTAAATCACTTGGGGAAGGTTGTCACTACTTGGGAAGATTTGAGGTCTGCATTTCTGAACAAGTATTATCCACTTGGATGCCTCAACCAAATACGATCCTTGATTGCTAATTTCTCCTAGATGCCCCAAGAGCCTATTCACGAGGCGTGGGAAAGATTCAAAGATCTGACAGAGAAATGCCCCCATCATTATATTCCAAAGACCAGCCTTGTACAAAATTTCTTTGGGGGTTTAAGCATTGAGAATTAGAAGCTGGTAGATGCCGCTTGTGGGGGGAGCAACTTCAACAAGGACGAGGATGTACTGTATCAAATTTTTGAGGAGATGGCAGAGAGTTTAGCATCTCTTTCTTCTTGACGTGCTTTTCAGAAGCACCTCATCACCACCCGTACAGTACGCCACAAGGATGTCAATGTGACGACATCACATGAAGTGGATAGGGTGGACAGTTCTGATCTGACGATTATTGGAAATCACCTATCCATAGTGGTTATCATTGAAAAACGATCAAAGGAGCTTGAGAAGCTTCATGTGATCGAGCAGAGGATGAAGAACCTAGATAAGATGGATGATATAACAAAGCACCTGGAGCTTCTTGTGAGTACGATCAATGCAGTCCACCGTACGAGCGTAGCAACCGATACCTCTACTAGGGAGCAAACTTCTTCCACCCAGCAGAGTAGCAGAGACTATCCACAGTTCAACATGTCTACTACGTGCAGACACCTGATCAAGCTCAGCAGCATGCACATCAGATAGTTCCGTACCAGCAGGAAGTAGCCTACATTCTTGAGCAGCAGTTTGCACCTCCACCTGTCATTCAGGAGGTGAATGGTATCTGGTTCGACCGTGAGCGAAACTAGCCCCGTCCGTCAGGGCAAGGCTAGTTGGGTTCACCGCAAGGTTAGAGAGCCACCCACCAACTTTAGGGAGGCAGACTTTAGCAGTACCAGCACCAACAGTTCGAGCCTCACTTTCTGCCTCCACCACGGTTCCAAAATTGGAGATAAGGCCAGCCACAGTAGCAATCTATGTACTTTCCTCAGCCTAACCAGTAACAGACTGCATATTTTGGACAATATCCTCCCCATCCTCCTAATTATCAGAATCCGTATGGTTACCAACAACCTATGTACTATCAGTCTTAGCGACAACCAGTCAATGAGCAACCTGAGGCCCCTTCAATTAACCAAGTACTGGACCAGCTTACATTGCTCATGAAGAACATGAATGAACTAAGTCAGCAGATCGATGACCTGACCACCACCAAGGCACTGATTCCAGCATAGGTCAAAGACAACCCCAACAATTTTAGACGCAAGGAGCAGGTTGCAAATAATCCACCCACCCCTGAGACAGGTATGTCCCTTGATTTTACATGTTTATCTGACGCCATTCATCTCAGGAGCGGTAGGAGCTTGCAACCGCCTCCACAAATGGGGTTGGGAGATCGAGCCACTGAGAGAGCATCATCTTTTACTTCATCTCCTTCACCAGCAGTCGAGAGGACCCGTGTAGTAGCATCCCAGACTGGAGTTTCACCACCTTCACCACCACCTTCACCAGGCAGATGTAGATTACCATCAGCAAGGGAGAATATAGCAGTCACAGATTCTTCCTCTTAGCCAGCAGCAGCATCCCGTTTTATTTTAGATTATATTTTTCCTCCACCTGATTTGGACAACATTGTACAAACCGATTCTTGTTGTCCTTTTGTACATGAGGATTCTATTTTGAATAATGGAAATGGACATCTGCATTGTTCTTCTGATTAAATGCCATTTCCATTTGCTCTCAAATCCAAAAAAATCCAAAAATTAAAAACAACCTTATCTGATACTAGAGTAGTTGAGATCTTATAGAACATATTTCTAAAGATGCTACTCCTTAAGGCCATGGAATACATGCCTACAGTAAAAAAGGGAATAAAAGAGGCATGCTCACAAAAGCGTCAACCAAGGAAGAACATAAGAAAGGAAACATAGAAGCACACCTTGACCATGGCCACAGTTCATGCTATTAGTAACCTCCCGCCTAAAAAGAAAGACAAGGGAGCATCTCACATCCGTTGCCATATCTTTGATCAAGAATTTGATTGTACTCTTCTCGATAGCGGTTCCTCCATCAATCTCATGCCTTCCTCTTTACTAACTGAATTTTGATTAGGGCCTCTTAATTCAACCAGGATGATCCTCCAGTTTGCTGATAGATTGATTAAGAGGCCAAGAGGCATTTTAGAGGACTTTATTGTAACGGTATAGGGAATGGAATTCCCTGTTGATTTTGCTGTCATGGATATGGACATACGTGCACTATTACTCCATACCCCGATCATACTAGGCCGACCGTTCCTCCGAACAGCCGAAGAAGCAATTGATTATAGTACTGAAGAGATCATCTTTCACTCTCTCAATGACAAGGTGCAAATTGAGACAATCTCTGATCCTAGACCATTACCGCCACCTGCAGTAGGTAAGACAGAGAAAGCTATATCAGAGCCAAATGACTGTGATTTTCTTGATGAATTCAAAGAGACAGATCTTTTTATTGATTTTATAGATACCCAAGGGGTCCTTTCGTAAAAGCACTCTATGGAAAGCAAAGTCGACACGAGTTCCCGTGGTGGTCCAATTGAGCGAGTTGCTGATGGGTAGTTTGAGTTGATTTCTGAGGATCAATATGAGTTTTTAGAGGCATCTTCTGATATTCATTTGATATAATTTTATGAGATTATTGATGATAAGCCTCATTCTAAGAATTCTGAAGTATAGATATCTTAGCCATGCACTGGATTTCCTGATTTATGCACAGATGAGAGACATCTTTCTGAGATTATTGCCGAGATATCTGAACCATTAATCGATAAGAATGCTGAAATCCTGATGAGCCCTTCCTTTCTGAGCAAAGATCATTCATTGCAGATCTATCAGTTATTCTATTTACAGAGCTATTAGTAGCCAAGGTGGACAATCCACAAAGTACAGATCATATACCGTCTACCAGTGTAGTAGCAGAGGTTATTGTAGAGACGATTCAGACCCAACCTGAGCTCAAGGTTTTACCATCAACGTTAAAATATGCCTTCTTTGCAAGACCCACCAAATGTTTCCGGTCATCCTCAGCTTGCAGTTGACCTCTGAACAAAAATCTCGCATGTTAGAGGTTCTTGAGAGAAATCACAAGTCCATAGGTTGGAATATCTCGGATCTCCGTGAGATCAATCCAGCTTTGTGCTCGCATCATATCTACCTAGAGGATGACTGTAGCCCTGTCTAAATCCAAATCTAAGGGAGGTTTTCATGAAGGAGATCAGAAAATGGTGTGCTGGCTTTATATATCCCATTTTGGATTTTGAGTGGGTCAACCCTTTACAAGTGGCCCCGAAGAAATATGGGATTACTTCGTAGAGAATGACCGTGGTGAGGAGATTCTGACCTGGGTACCTACTTCATGGCATGTCTGTGTAGATTAGCGACACCTGAACTCAGCTACCAAGAAGGATCACTTTCCACTGCCCTTTATTGATCAGATTATTGAGAGGTTGCAGGGAAATAGTTCTTTTGCTTCTTGGATGGGTACTTGGATACAACCAAGTTGCAATCGCTCCTGAGGATCAGGAGAAAACTTCTTTCACTTATCCGTTTGGCACCTACGCCTTTAGTCCCGCTACATTCCAAAGGTGTATGTTGTCCATTTTTGCCGACATCGTGGGTAGTTTCCTTGAGGTTTTCATGGATGATTTCTCGATCTACGAGGATAGTTTTGACACATGTCTTGCTCATTTAGACCGAGTTCTTCAACGTTACTGTGAGATAAACCTAGTACTCTAGTGAGAGAAGAGTCACTTTATGGTGACTAATGGGATTCTATTGGGTCATGTCATCTCCAAATATGGTATGGAGGTTGACCCAGCTGAGATTGATGTGATTTCCAAGTTAGAGCCACTGTAGAATTTGAAGCAGTTGAGGTCATTTTTGGGACACGTAGGATTCTATAGGCGATTCATAAAGGATTTCAACAAAATCACCAGACCTTTGACTGAGCTTCTGTGTAAGGAGACTGATTTTGTTGTGGATGAGAAAGTTCTCCTTGCATTCAATCAGATGAAATAGATGGTTACTAGTGCTTCTGTCTTACCGCCACCTGTTTTTTCTCTTCCTTTCGAGATCATGACGGATGCCTCAGATTTCGTAGTTGGAGCTGTTTTAGGGAAGAGAAGGGATGGGATACCATTTTCTGTACACTATGCTAGCAAGACTCTGGATGAAGCACAACAAAATTATACAATTAAAGAGAAAGAGATGTTAGCAGTTGAGTTTGGGCAAGAGAAGTTCAGATCTTACCTCATCGATTCCCATGTTATTGTATACATGGATCACACTGCCATACGATACTTGTAGGAAAAAAAGGATGCCAAACCATACCTTATCAGATGAATCCTTCTTCTCCAAGAATTTGATTTAGAGATTCGAGATAACTGGAGTGAAAATTGTTGTGGTAGATCACCTTTCACGTATCATAGATGCATAGACCTCTGGGTAGAACATGATACCTATTTCCGAAACCTTTCCAAATGAGGCCATTTTGTCTGTGGACTCACTCCCATGATATGCTGATATTGTGAACTATCTCATCTCCAAGAAATTTCCACAAGATTGGCTGAAGTACAAGGTAGACTGATTTATGTCAAAAATTCATTATTACTAGTGGGAGGATCCGTACCTATTTTGCGAGGGCGCGGATTGTATCTGGAGAAGGTGTATTCCTCAAGAGGAATACACTAGTGTACTTGAGCACTGCTACAAATTAGAATCTGGTGGTCATCATTCGAGGAAACACACGGCAACAAAAGTTTTACAGAGTGGCCTATGGTGACCCACATTATTTAAGGATGCTACAAAGTATGTTTGAGGTTGTACCGACTGTCAGAAAAAGGGACGAACCATTGGTTCTAAAGATACCATGTCCCTAAGATACATACAAATTTATGATGTTTTTGATGCTTGGGGGATAGACTTCATGGGCCCATTTCCTTTCAGTCAAGGATTTCGGTACATCCTACTATCCGTGGATTATGTTAGTCTATGGGTGGAGGCTATCCCCACCCGAGACGTAGATAGTTGTACATCGTGTTCCTTTCTCAAGGATCACATTATTGCATGGTTCGGGATTCCCAAAATACTAATTTTAGATGAGGAATCCATTTCATTAATAGAGAAGTAAAGAAGCTGGTGAAGGAGTACTCCATTGAGGACAGAGTTGCGTCTCCTTACCACCCTCAGACTAATGGCTTGACAGAAAATTCAAATAGGGAGATAAATACGATATTGTAAAAACTTGTATGTCCAGATAGGAAGAACTGGTCCCAGATGCTTGACTTGGTTCTATGGCTTATCAGACGACATACAAGTCTCCTTTGGGTATGTCTCCCTACAGATTGGATTATGTAAAGCCTTGACACCTGCCAGTGGAATTAATTCACAAATCTTTATGGGCACTCCGTGTATGCAATCTTGATTATGAGAAGGCAGGAAAAAACAGGAAGTTAGATCCAAATAAATTACTGAAATTACGAGACTTTTCATATGATAACTCACTCATGTATAAGGAAACATCAAGCATTGGCATGATAAACACATTTGAAGGAAGACTTTCTCTCCCGATCAGAAAGTTTGGTTATTTGATGCTAAGTTGAAGCTGTTTCCAGGAAAATTGAAAAGCAAATGGTCAGGACCGTTCATTGTGAGAGCTGTGTGTGACAATGGAAGTATTGTCATATCTGGGTTTTCATCTGACACACAACCATTTGTTGTTAACGGACAGTTGCTGAAGCCATATCTGGATCATGATACATTCCTGTCCGTTGTGGATTCCATATCTTTGGTATCAGACGATAATCTTTTGATTCCATCCTCTGCGTCTGATACATGAGCCGACTACCTCTTGTATATCCTTTCCTTTAACTCTTTCTTCTCCCGTCTTATTTTTCACCCCTTTTTTGTGTGTATATATGCTATACTTAGGATGTGCTTTATCCTAAGTATAAGGGGGTGAAGGATTTGTTTTGCTCATATTCGTCCTGTTCATCACTCTTGTAGTTGCCTATACTTAGGGATACTCTACCCTAAGTATAGGTGGGGTGATTTTGTATGTATCTTGTTTTTTGTATTTTGCATTGAGTCCGTACATTCTTTTAAACAATTTTCCCTTTTGTACACTCTACTCTACTTAGGATTGCTTGATCCTAAGTATAGGGGGATCACCGACTTCTCTTCTTTTTTTATCTTTTCTTTGAGTCGTTGTAGAATAGGAGTCTTTTAATTTTTCTATACTTAGCACGAGTTATGTCTTCCTTTATCGCTCTTTGATCACTATGAGAACATAGTTAGAGCTAAGTATAAGGGGGTGTCGTATATATTGTATATATACTTTAGACATAACTTGTACTTTTAAGATAATTATTTTGGGGGATATGTATATAATCTTGTAAAATACACGTGTGTAAAAAAACAACAAAAAAAACAACAACAAAACAAAAAAATAAAAAAAATAAAAAAACAACAAAAAAACAAAAAAATTGTATATACTTGTATATATACTACTAATCCTTGTTCATAAAAAAATACAAAACCAAAATTCTATAAAAACTTGCATACTTCAAAAAAACCTTTTCTTTTACATTTCATTTTTGTCTAAAAATCCATAAAAAGTTCAAAATTACAAAATTGTTTAAAAAATGTTCTTTTCACATGTGCATCATTTTAAAAAAAACCTTTCTTTGCAATGTTCATATTTGCTTGCATTTGCATGTGCATTTTTCAGGATAGTATTGACATTTAAACTAAGTCTAGAATAAAATTGAAGAATGGAGCTTAGTTGGACCTTAATTTTTAATTTCAGAGGAACCTTATAAGAAATGCAGTTAAGACTTTTCAGGTACTTGTAACTTAATTCTTTGAGTCCATAAGACTATGTTCACATGTCGTCTTGAGTAGTCTAAGTAGAATATTTAATAACACATGCATGATTCTTTAAGGCCGTGGCTTATCTTGGACAAAGCACTCTACACGTAGCTCTTCATGGATGAGGTAGTGATGAGGCAAAATCTTTTGGCCTTGGGTAGCATACGAGGGTAGTACATCTAGGCAGAACCTCTCATCTTCCTGTAGGGAAGGAAGTGCGTCTCAACCTGATCTAGCGATGTTGAGGTCTAAAGACATGATGCTGTGGGGTTGCAATAATGCTTCGAAAGAGAGATAATCTATTGGCTCAAGAGGAAAAACTCCTTATGTACATGCTGCACCTTGTATATACTTAAAAAAAGAGTACAGAAAAATGCAGAATCTCCAAAAGTGGATAGGCCTAATTGAAAAGTAAAATGCATGACGGAGTGTATATACAAGGATAAAAAATAATAAAGCTTCAAAGACAATTTTTGGTAAGATTGGAGCAGATGACTTGACTACACTGGTCATGCATCCAAGGATAGGTAGCTACACTGGTTACTGTCCATTCTTTTCTCCATCCCCTCTTCTTGAGATGGTTGTACTTGAACTTAGAAGGGAATATCTCCGCTCCTCGAAGAAAGAGTTGTAAGACCAGGGAACTAGAGTTACCTTGTTGAGGGAGGTTGTTTCTTTGCTACTTTTGAGATGGGGAGCTATATCTCACTTACACCGTAGAAGTAAAGATTCATAGTCACAAGAATTTGTGCATGTAGACTTGTTCTAACCTGACTTTTAAGGTGACCTGAATAGGAGTCTTATGGAACTTAGAGGCTGTTAGGTTTTAAATCCATCTACCATTAAGGTTCCAACACACTAATAATCTTAAGGACTGGCAGAGCTCCAGACTACAATTTTATGAAGATAAGTTTAATACTCAATATTGTCCTAACTTCTTTATTTTTCCTTTCTTTTTTATTCTATTAACTTATTCTTTCAAATAAGTGTTTGCTAAGGAAATAACAAAGGTAAATCATAGGGGGATGATGAATCTACGATTCTATAATACTAACGTCATATTCTTACTAACTTGCATCTGTGTATAAATATTGTATATTTCTATATTATTTTAATCTAAAATAAATAGATAAAGAAAGAAAGGAAAAATAAAGAAAAGAAAAGAAGACTGTATATATGTAATAGATATAGGCTAACCCGAAAAGGTCAAGACTTGACCAGATTGACTAGGAATAAAGTAGGGGATATAGGGTCCTTAATCAGAAAATCCAAAAAAATGTATGTTTTGCAAATACTTCTCAGTTATTGTGTAAATATGTATAAAACTAATAATATTTTATTTGTATATAAATTATCCTTAAATAAAAAATTTTCAAAATAAAAAGTGTAAATAAAAATACTAGCTAAATAATAAAAATAATTGCATAAAGAAATCATGTATAAAAGTAACCACATTCGAAAAAAGCCATTAAGCGATAATTGAAAGATCAATTTCAGCTCCATATAAACTCAGATTGAACCAAACTCACTTCCATTATATTTTAAATTAAATTATCTTTAAAATGTCTGTGATTTCATAATTTTTGGAGTTATGATTGAATAGTTGGTTTTTTGGGGTGGTTTGTGCAATTTTGCCATTTATTTGTAAATATTGTATTTGTAAATATTTTTACTAATCATTGAAAATAAAAAAATTAATTAAAAAAACTAATTTGCTTATTTACCCATGTAGATAATGTCATATTTGTATATAGCATATGCATATAGTTAATTTTCTTAACTAACTATAACAAAAAAATAAAAAATCAACATTTAATTTTCCAATAAATAAAGTGACGAAAATTAAAAAAAAGTTAGTTAATTTTTATAAATATTTATCTTCTAATTTATCTCATTTCAAGTGCTCTTCTCTCTTATCTCTTATCATCATCCAAAAATTCAAAAATTCAATTGTCCATCCCATTCTATCTATTAATAAGGCTCCTTCTCCATCTTTTCAACTTGATCAATGTTTGGTGAGAGGAGTCCGTTCTCTGAGAGTCCTCTTATCGCAGAAGGGTGCCTAGCCTTCGAGCCATCCGATGACAGTGAGCCGGCCTTCGTCGAGGTGATCAAGGTCTTTTCCGCTCCTAAGGTGAGATCCACGTTTTCTTCTTATGTTTCATCTAGATTAATCTTAGTTTTATTTTTCGCCTCTATATTTCGTCATCATTTTTTTTCTAGATTTTAAAAACCATCCCGATTTGATATGTCGCCAACTCGATTTTCATCTCACTTTCTTGATCTGTACGTATTCTTTTCCACCTCGCACGATCTTCTACCTCCGACCACACACAGTGGTCGGAGATCCGGTTCCATCTGCCATTTTTTGCAGAACTGCACTCGTTCATATCGTACGTTTTAATTTTAGGGTCGAGTCATCATGCTCGCGGCCCATTTTTTTAAAAAATAAAAAATAAAAAATAAAAAGTATTTGTTTTCTTTTTCTCTAACATTTGTTTTGCAAGATCATCTAAAAAACAAAAAAATTTAAAATTAAAAATTTAAAAGAACTTTTTTGTTCTGTTTTTAATTTCTCTATTCTCGATTTCAAAAAACAAAAAAAGTTTTTTTTCTGATTATTGTTTAAATTGAAAATAAAAGAATGCTTTAAAAAATATAGAGCCGCCTATGCTGCTCCCAACAGTCGTCGAACACCCCCCGCTCCTCGACAGCCAACTGCTATCGCCGCTAGGAGGCGCGATGCCACATAGTCCCGTGCGCTCCACCGTAGGCCCCGCACGAGGCCTCCAGCACCGACCTCCACCAACTGCATCCACGCGCCACTCCATCTTGAACTCTAGAGGGGAGCACCGTCGACCTTCGACAACCAACCCACCATCGCAGAGAGGAGGAGCGACTCTGCCATGAGCGCGTCCCCCTTACCGTGGAAGTCCGTTGAGCTCTACTCTTCACCGCCACCACGTGTGCCGTACAACCGGCGTGTCCACCACTACTTCTTCGCTCCTTCGGAGGAGAAAAGAGAAGAACCATGTTGCTACCCTTCACAGTCCACTTGTGAACTCCAACCCACTCCACGACTTGCATCGCCGCCCACTAGCACGCGAGAAGAGAATGAAGGCGGCCCACACCTCTTGGAAAGAAATAAAGAAAGAAGAAGGGAACCCTAGGGATAAAAAAATTGGACAAATATCATAAAAGTCCCTAGAAGTTTGCATATTTCAAAGAATATCCATGGACCCTAATTTGTGGGGAAATTACATGTAAGACCCCAGAAGTTTTACAAATTACAAAGATGCCCCTGCCAGCATTTAAGCACGTGCATATCACGTTTTCTTGGGTAATTGTCTTTTGTCATCTATTGGATGCACAAACATTAAACAAATTACATTCCCGTCCTTTTCTTCCAAACTTTATATTCTTGCTTATTTTTTATTGGAATAAATAGTATTTGCGCTTAATAAATTCCACAAAATTTTTGTTATCTCCTATTTGCTTGATCTCTCTACAGTAATTTTTGCATTGGATTTTATCATGGTTTGATATTATTTAAAAATCAAAACAATGTCTTTTCCCTGAATTTCAAAAATCCATAAAAATTTGAATATTTCCTAAAAAATTCCAAAAAGATTAGATTAGTTTTATTTCATTATCTTTTAATTTTTGTGCAAATTTCGTCATATAAAACCCAAAAAATTGAAAAATAAAAAAAGATTTAAAAAATCATAAAAATCCAAAAATTATCATTTCACTTCCTCTTTGTAGATATTTACCTATATTTCATCATAAAAATAATTTCCACGATTTTTGGACAATTAAAATATTTTTAAGTTGCAAATTACTCCAAGTTGTGAACTGTTTCACATTTTTGTCATTGTTTGATTTTTTTAAAAAAATACAAAAACATCTGAAAATTCTACAAAAATTCCTAAAAATATTTTAAAATCTTTAAAATAGATGGATTTTTCTGAGCATTTTTGATATAATTGAAAAATACAAAAAGTGTTTGGTGCACGTCTTTCTTATCTTGTGCATATTGTTCTTATTTTGAAATTAAAAATAATTGCAAAATTAAAACCACTAAAAGTTTGAAAAATCAGAAAATAAAAAATAGGAATATAAAAAATTTAAAAGAGAAAATTTCCACAAAAACAGTGGATAGTTTGCCTTTGAGATTCCAGCCTTTTCTCTTAATTGATTTTCGTCAATTATTTGAATAACCCTCAGGAATCGTAGCCTCCCTAAGTTCGACCCTGTCCGCTATACAGGTAAATAAGTAGCAAAAATTTCTCTTGCTTCATTATTCGCTTTTTGTTAGTTTTGCATCTTGAGAAGAAAAAAATTGTTAGTTTGTTGCAAGATTTTTGGGGATCGCAATGGCCATATCCATTATTAATTATCAATCCTCAAGAATCAGGTGACAACAATAGTCAAGAAGGGAATTAAATAATCATATAATCAAAAGTGTAAACTAAAAAAAAATAGGAGAAAGAAGACAGAGAAGCACATCTTGACCATGGCCACAGTCATGCCATTAGCAACCTCCCGCCCAAAAAGAAAGATAAGGGAGTACCTCACATCCATTGTCAAATATTTGATCAGGATTTTGATCACACTCTTCTTGATAGTGGATCCTCCATTAATATCATCCTATCCTCGCTACTCATTGAGTTTGGGTTAGGGCCTCTTAGATCAACCAGGATGATCCTTTAGTATGATGATAGATCGATCAAGAGACTGAGAGGCATTTTAGAGGACGAACGATGCAAAGAAATGAGATTCCCAGTTGACTTTGTTGTTATGGATGTGGATACCGTTGCACCTTTACTCCATATCCTAATCATACTTGGTCAGTCATTCCTTCGAACAACTGAAGCGGTAGTTGATTATGGTATTTTTGAGATAATCTTTCACTCTTATAGTGATAAGGTGAAATTTGATACGATTCTCGATCCTAGGCTGTCACCGCTATCAACAACAGCAGATGAGAGAGAGCCAGTTACACCAGATCCTGAGGGCTGTGATTTTCTTGCCGAGTTCAGAGAGACATATTTTTACATATTTCATGGACACCGCGGAGTTCCTTTCTCAAAAAGAATCATTGGAAAAAATGGTCGACCTTAGTCCCCTTGTTGATCATAACGAGTCCTTTGTTGATGAGATGTTTGAGCTGTATTCTGATGATCAGTCTGAGATTTCAGAGGCACATTTCGATATTCCGTTGGCATATCATTCTGAGATTACTATTGGTATACCTCCTGTTGAGATATCTGAGCCACTTGCTGAGACGTTTGAGTTATGCACTGATAAGAGACACCTTTTTAAGATTACTACTGAGATATATGAGCCCTTTGTTGATGAGTTTACAGAGATCATTGAACATCCCGATTCATCACTGTTTCTTAGCATAGAGCATTTCTTGCAGATCCATCTGATACACTTCTTGCTAATCTGACAATAGCCACAGTGGACAGTTCACAGAGTACAGATTACCATCTACTGGTGCAGTTGTAGAGGTTTTTGTAGAGCCAATTCAGACCCCACCTGTGCTTAAGGCTTTACCCTCAATGTTGAAGTATGCCTTCCTTGAGGATCCCCCTCAAATATTTCTGGTCATTCTCAGTTCACAAGTGATCGAAGAACAAGAATCTCATGTGCTATAGGTTCTTGTGATAAACTGCAAGGACATTGTATGGAATATTTTGGAACTATTGGATTAGTATATATTTGTGCTGGCATCATATCTACTTAGAGGATGACAACAACCCTCCTATGAGTATCGGCATCATCTCAATCCAAACCTTCGAGAAGTTGTCATGAAAGAGATCAGGAAATGATGTATTGTTGGATTTATTTATCCCAGTATTCAAGTGGGTTAGTCCTTTACAGGTGGTCTCGAAGAAATCCCGTGACCGTGGTGAGGATATTTCGACTAGTGTACCTACTTCAAGGTAGGGTGGAGCATGGGTAATGGTCGGCCCGACCTAGCCCGTTGCCCGGCTTGCTCAAGCCTGACCCAAGCCCGAGCCCACTTTCTAAATGGGAGGGCTTGGGTCACCATTTTGGCCCATTTATCAAATCGGCCCGGGCTCGGGCTTGATCGTGCCCAAACCCAAAGCCCATAGGTCGACCTAATTTAAGGCTCGAATCCAGGACCGACCCATGAGCCCATCCCGGCCCGCCCCCTCATTTCAAAAATCCTACCTAACCTATTCGACCATATACCCCACAACTCCTCCCATTTGAGAAGAGATTCAAAAATTGGAATTACAAAATTAGATTGTGTTTGTAATAAAATATTACAAATGCTAAAAAAACCCTCCAAATCCAATCCTCTGAAAATTGTTGTAAATATGTAAGATAGGCTATAGCCCAACTTTTGTGGGATTTACAGGCCGGCCCAATCCAGGCCCGACCCATCTTGGATCGAGATGGGTTTGGGTCTAGTTGCTAAAAAATGAGCGGGCCTAGGCCCGACCCATGGGCCCAGTTTCCTTAATGGGCCTAGGCGGGGCCCAACCCGAGCCCGTCCCTTGCTCCAACCTACTTCAAGGCGTGTCTCTGTAGATTACCGGTGCCTGAATTCAGCTACCAAGAAAGATCACTTTCCATTGCCCTTTATTGACCAAATTATTATGAGGTTGTCAGGGAAAGAGTTCTTTTGCTCTTGAATGGGTACTCGAGGTTTAACCATATTGCCATCGCTCTTGAGGATTAGGAGAAAACTACTTTTACTTATTTGTTTGGTACTTACACCTTTAGAAGGATGCCCTTTAGATTGTGCAATGCTCCCACTACATTCTAAAGGTGTATGTTGGTCATTTTTGCCAACATGGTAGGTATTTTTCTGGAGGTCTTCATGGACGATTTCTCAGCTATGGGGATAGCTTTGATACATGTCTTGCTCATTTAGACCGAGTACTTCAACATTGCCATGACTTAAACCTTGCTCTCGTGGGAGAGAAGTTACTTTATGGTGACTAATGGAATTGTATTGAGCCACGTCATCTCCAAACATGGTATAGAGGTTGACCCAGCTAATATTGATATGATATCCAAGTTAGAGCCACTATAAAATTTGAAGCAGTTGAGGTCATTTATGGGACACGTTGTATTTTATAGGCGATTCATTAAGGACTTCAACAAGATTTCCAGACCTTTGATTGAGCTTCTATGCAAGGAGATTAAGTTTGTTGTTGATGAGAAAGTCCTTCTTGCATTCAATCAGATGAAAGACATGGTTACTAGTGCTCCTGTCTTACAACCACCTGATTGGTCTCTTCCCTTTGAGATAATGACAAACATGTCATATTTTGCAGTTGGAACTGTGTTAGAGAAGAGAAGAGATGGGATACTATTTGCTATATACTATGCTAGTAAGAATCTGGATGAGGCACATCGTAATTATATAGTCAAAAAGAAGGAGATGTTAGCAGTTGTGTTTACAGTAGAGAAGTTCATATCTTACCTCCTTGGTTCACATGTAATTGTATACGCGAATCACACTGTCATACGATACCTACATGCAAAGAAGGATGTGAAACCATGTTTATTAGATGGATCCTTCTTCTCCAAGAGTTTGATTTAGATATTCGAGATAAACCTGGAGTAAAAAATGTTGTGGCAGGTCACCTTTCCCATATCACAGATGTAGAGACTTCTGAGCATAGTATACTTCCTATTTCTGAGACCTTTATAGATGAGACCGTTTTGTCTGTGGACTCACTCCCATGATATGCTGATATTGTGAACTACCTTGTCTCCAAGAAAGTTCCACAAGATTAGCCGAAGCACAAGGTAGATATATTCCTGTCAGAGATACATTTTTACCGGTTGTAGGATCCGTACCTATTTCGTGAGGGTATAGATTGTATCTGGATAAGGTACATTCCTCATGAGGACTATACTAGTGTACTTGATCATCGCCACAAATTAGAGTTTGATGAGAATCATTTGGGGAAGTGCATGACAATAAAAGTTTTACATAGCGACTTATGGTGGCAAACTTTATTCAAGGATGCTACAGAGTATGTTCAAGGTTGTATTGACTGTCAGAAGATGGGAGGGACTGTTGAGTCCAAAGATACCATGCTACTAAGATATACACATATTTCTGATGTTTTTGATGCTTGGGGCATAAACTCCATGGGCTCATTTTCTATCAGTTAGGGATTTCATTACATCCTACTTGCTATGGATTATGTTAGTCATTAGATGCTATACCCACCTGTATCGCTAATAGTTGTACGATTTGTTCCATTATCAAGGATCACATTATTGCATGGTTCAGGATTCCCAAGATACTCATTTTAGTTGGGAGAAGCCATTTAATTAATCGAGAGGTTAAGAAGCCTGTGAAGGAGTACGCCATTGAACATAGAGTAGCATCTCCTTACCACCCACAGACTAATGGCTTGGCTAAGATTTCAAATAGGGAGATAAAGATGATATTGCAAAAACTTGTATGTCCAGATAGGAAGAACTGGTCCTAGATGCTTGACTCAGTTCTATGGGATTATAGGACGTCGTACAACTCTCCATTGGGTATGTCTCCCTACAGATTAGTGTATGGAAAGCCTTGCCACCTGCCAGTTGAACTAATTCACAAATCATTATGGGCAATCCATGTATACAATTTGGATTATGAGACGGCGGGACATAGTAGGAAGTTGGATCTGAACCGATTGCTGGAATTTTGAGATTTTGCATACGACAACTCACTCATGTATAAGGACAAAGTCAGGAGTTTGCATGATAGACACATTAGAAGGAAGACTTTCTCCCATAATAAAAAAGTTTGGTTGTTTGATGCTAAATTGAAATTTTTTCCTGGCAAGTTTAAAAGAAAATTGTCAGGACCGTTCATTGTGAGAGCTGTGCATGAGAATGGTAGTATTGCCATATCTCGGTTGTCATCTGACACACAACCATTTGTCCTAAACAAACAGTTGTTGAAGCCATATCTAGATCACGAGTAATTCTTGTCCACGGTTGTTTCCATATATATGGTATCAGATGATGACTTTTTGACATCCACTACATCTGATACATGAGCAGATTTTCTCTTGCATATATCCTTTCATTTTATTCTTTCTTCTTCTATTTTTATTGTTCACCTCTTTTCCATGTGCGCACGCACTATACTTAGGATTTACTCTATCCTAACTATAGGGGAGGTGAATGATTTGAGTTTCTCCCTTTTTATTTTGTTTCATCACTCCTGTTGTTGCTTATACTTAGGGATCCTTTACCCTAAGTACAGGGAGTGATGTTGTTCGTTTCTTCTCTTTTGTATTTTTATTTTCTATTATTTCTTTTGATCTCTTGCTTTTCCTTCAACTTATTGGTATTCTTTTTCTTTACTTGGGGTTATTTCACACTAAGTATAGGGGAGGACGAGTCAAGTTGTTGAGTTTGTTCATTTTTTTCTCGGTTTTCTCTGTTTGTACATCCTTCTATACTTGGGATTATTTGATCCTAAGTATAAGGGCGATCACCGACTACTATTCTTTTCGTCTATTCTTTGAGTCGTCGTTGTATAGGATTCGTTTCACTTTTCTGTACTTAGCACGAATTTTGTCTTCCTTTGTAGCTCTTTGGATACTATGAGGACATAGTTCAAGCTAAGTATTGGGGTTGTTGTATATAGTATATATAATTTAGCCATAAATCATATTTTTATTAAATAATAATATGGCTATTATTATTATTAAAAAATGTGTTTTGAAAAAAATGATGTGTAAAATATGTGCAAAAATCTTTTGTATAAATCTTTGAAAAAAATTGTTTGTAAAATTGTTTGTAAAAACTTTTGTAAAATTATTGTAAAACTATTTGTAAACATGTTTGTAAAACTATTTTTGTACAATATTTGTAAATTTTTTTGTAAAAATGTTTTGTTTAGAAAATGTTTGTAAATTATTTTATGTATTAAAACTATGTAAACAGTACAAAATGTTTGTAAAATTTTTGAAAGGAAAATGTTTGAAAAAACCTATTTGTAAAATTGTTTGTAAAATTATTTATAAAAATATTTGTAAAATAGTTTACAAAAATATTGCTAAAACTTTTTGAAAAATATTTGCACCCTATGAGAATGCCAGTGCCCAACTTATTTTATATAGTAGTTTCGAGGACCGATCTGAAGCAAATGATCAAGGGTGTAATGGAGGGAGGCAATAAAGAAATAGCCATTACCTGTCATTAAGTAACAACAACTGGCAAAGAAAAGAGCTACTTCTATCAAAACCATAACCACCAGATCGCCTGGTCTGGAGCTTTTGTTTTTTTAAAAAATGTATGTAAAATCTTTTGTAAAATATTATGAAAATATTTGTAAAATTATTTTGTCACGTGGGATATAAATTATAGGATGTATATATATATTCGTAAAATCCTCGTGTGTATAGAAACCTTAATCACTTTTCTTCCTGTAAATAAAATTCTTTGTTGTATACAAATTCTTTTATAAAACTTGTATCAAAAACTTGTGCATAAAATCCTCTTGTAAAATCTTGTATACAATTTATATAATCATTATGTGTATACTTGCATATATTTCTTATAAATACCTTCAATTTACTAACCCTTTTCCTTCTTCGAAAAAAGTTCAAAATCCATAAAAATTTACAAAATTCTTTAGTAACTTTTTCAAAAAGTTTGTTCTTTTATTTTCTTTTTCTTTCCAAAAATGCTTTGTATATATTTCTTGCATTTGCATGAGCATTTTTCAGAATGGTACTGACACTTAAACTAGTCTGGAATAAAGTCGAAGAATGGAGCTTGGTTGGACCTTAATTCACTTAATTTCAGAGGAACTTTATAGGAAATGGAATTGAGATTCTTCAGGTCTATAGACTTAATTCTTTGGGAACCAGAAGAATTAGTTCAGTGTCATCTTGACTACCTAAGTAGAGTACTTCGGATCACACGCATGATTCTTATTGATAATGACCTAGATTGTACACATGCACTTACACTTTTCTTACCTTAGTAGTAGTAGAGATATGGATTTTCTGGCATGATACATAATTCAATAGAAACGTCAGAAGTCACAATTTGTGACCATTGTATCGCAACCCGGTCTAGTAGTGATGAGGTCTAAAGACAGAATATTGTGGGTTGCAATAAAGCTTCAAAAGAGGGATAATATACTAGCTCAAGAGGAAAAACTCCTTATGTATATGATGCACCATTGTATAAAGCAAATCAAAAGCTAAAAAAATGTGGACATGGCTGATTGAAAATAAAATGCCCGCTGGAGTGTGTATATTTGTATAGACAATAAGCAAGCTTGAGATTCCAAGACAGATATTTATAAGCTGATGAATCTGTGATTCATCACTCTTAAAGTTGAAAATAGAGCCTTGTTCTAGAGTAATTATAAGCATATTTCCACCAATATTGCAAAATTAGCATTCATTCATGCATTGATAACATTTGCATTTTACCATTCACATATGCATGAAATAAGAATACAAATTCATCTGTAAAAATCACCTATTTGTATATATTTTACACTAACCCTAAAACCCATAAATTCACTATATACTGTATATATTACTAACAATAATACAAGAAAAATACCAAAAAATGCCAACCTGTAAAATTGACAAATAAAACTCCAAACCAAGTTTGAGACCTTGGACCTTAGAATGCACATATCTCTCTCATACAACCTCTAATCTAGGTCTACACTTTTAAATTAATACACATTCAGAGACCTTCAAAATGGAACCCGTTTAATTTAAATCAGAACTCGTATGCAAAACTTTCATGTTTTGAATTTTTCCAAATTCCGCCATTTTCTCCCTCTAATTTACATTCTTCCTCAGCGATTTTGATTGGGCCACGTGGCACCCTCTGGTTGCACCACGCAGCCCACTCATCACGCGCGATGTACCCCTCTTTCTCCACCGTTTGATGGCTCCCCCTTCCTCCTGATCTCAACCATCCATTCCGCAACCCATCTCAACCGTTAGATCAAGGCCCAGATCTAATCTAGGACGATCACCAGTGCCTCACTCTCCTTTGACCATGTGTCATCACCCCACCACATGATCATCGCCAAGCGCTTTAATCATCACCATTCACTCCCGCTAAATCCAGCGCCCTTCGATCCTACGCCAGATCTCATCGCCACCGTTCCTTTGCACCCACACTTATGCCTGCCGTGGCGCTTCCTGATCCCTTTGATTGCATCGCAGGGATCGAATCCCGTCCCTTCCCTCGCACCCATCTCTTGGCCATTGGATAGCATGATCCAACGGCCAAGACGTCGTCGTCTTCCTCCAGTCGCCTTCCTCGTGCACGTCGCCCACCTCGCATGGCCTCCGTCCCCTTCCTAATTTTGGCGCCACTACAACCACCATCTCCATCCATCAACACCCCCATGACGTAGCCTCGACCTCCACCATCCTCGCCAGCACCCATGATCCCCATGACGCCCTCTCCTTCACTTCGCAAATTCCACGCACGACACCCTCTCCATCATCTACACCTCCATCTCTTCCCTACAAATAATCAGCCTCCGGCAACCTTCCACCCCATCTTCCATAGTGAGAGGTATCTTAGAGCTCCTAGCTACCCATTGGTGACAGCAATTGCGAGTGAAAGTGAGCGACGATAGGTCTTCACCTCTGGCGAGATCCACGGTGTAGCCACGCCATGCCGCAGCTCCCTTGATGAGCTGCTTGAGCTCGGGCCCACTACCAACCCTCGAGCGACGACTGGAGCCTCTTCAGCGAGCCTCCATCCCAGGTAGCTTCATCCATTCCTTCTCCGATCTTCCTCTTCTTTCCTTTAATTTTTCTTGCCTTTTTGACCGACTCCACCCTCCACTAACTATCCACCGAGCTTCGCCTTGAAGCTCTGAACTTCGCGCACCATTCAATTGCCCCAACGACATATAGAACTCCCCCTCTAACCAACAATCCTCTTTCCCAGCGGGGAAGCACACTGACCGCTCATCGCTTCACACTACAGGCCTCTCGCACGTACACACACTCTCACGAGCATGAGCTCCCATTTTTTGGCAACCACTAACACTGCAGGAGATGCTTCTTCACTGATCGGATGCCACGCCGGAGCTGCTTCGAGCTCCATAGACCCCGGCTTGCAGACCTCCCTAGCTCTATCCAGACATGTCGGACGCTCCGCCACGCCTCTACGATCAATTCCAGCTATCCAGGTGCCCCAAGCGACCTTCATCGGCTACGGGGAAAGGCAGCGGAGCTTGACCCCCTTCACCGAAGCCCCTCCAAGTCCGCTGCAGGAGGCGACGACCTCAAGGAGACGACGTACAGTCACTGTTGGAACATCTTGATATAACGGTCCTCGTCGCGCACGTAGAGCGCTCGCCAGCAGTTCCAGCCTCTGTTGGATTCATCTTGATCCAATGACCAGTGTCACACCACGTCACCTCGCTCTAAAAGCCATCGCCATCGTTAGATCTATCTTGATCTGACGGTTCCTAGGCATGTCACGCGTTCAACTCCAGCAGCTGTTAGATCTCTCCAGATCTGACGGTCTAGCACTCGCCACGTCACGAGCTCCGAGCCTCTTCCCCAATACTAGGCTTGGAGCATCCGAAGCAAGATCCAGAGAATGCCCGAACCTCCAGAGTCCCTGAGCCGACGTCCTAGCCTCCTATAACTTCCGAGCCTAGCTCCTCATGTGTCCCTCACGTGCGGGCTAGGTAATTTGCATTGAAACCCCTGCAACTTTCCAGATTTACATTTCAATCCGTGCCAAGCGCGTTATGCGAGGATCACGTGTTCTTGTGGACATTTTGCATCCATACCCCTTCCATTATAGGTATTTGCACTTTAGTCCCTATATGCATGTTTTATTTTAAGCAATTTTAATTGTTGTCTTGCATTTTAGTCCCTGTGTTTGCACACATATTTAAGCATCCATTTATCATCATTTTTTTAATTCACAAAATGGATTGTTGTAGTTTAACTTGTGCTTTATCTTGGTGACACTTGTCATATTTTTGTGAGCTTCATAGAATTTAATATTATTATTCTTGTGGAAAATTGACCTAATTTGCCCACTGTGTGCTTGAAATTCATTATTAAATTCTTGGTTTGTTCCAAAAATCACCATAAAATCACATTAGGATTAGTTTAAGTTGTTCTACACTTTACCCGAAAATCATAGCATTTGTACACATCCCGAGGCCTGAATAAATTAATTGGGCTTTTGCTAGATTGATTTTTAATAGGTCCAATTTGCTTCATTTTTTAGGTTTAGTAATTTTCCTAGATTCATCTCATATAGATATATCTAGAATAATTTTTATATCTGGAAATAATGTGCATTGGTATTTATTTAGAGTCTAAAAATTCCAAAGAATTACAGTAGCTTAGTTTCATCACATTTCATATTCTATCCACATTTCATTAAGGAACTCATTTGACTATTATTTGTGATTTAACTTAAAATTTGGTTTGAAATTGCATTGTCTTTCTTTTAATTGCATAAAAATTATAAAAAGACCAAAAATATTCTTCTAAAAATATGACATTAGAATTAACTGAAAATTCACCTAAGGAAAAGGCTGCCTCCCTGAGTTTGACCTTGGGCTTGCACAAGTAAAATAAATATACCGCTTGCAATTAACTGAACATTGATTCGAGTGGTTTTTGACAAGTCTTTGATTACTCGACTGCAACGAACGTCAAATATAATTCGATCATTTAATCCGGTTGAATTAACAAGTGTAGTCTAGGCCTTTTTAAATGGCACCGTTGACATGGAGGCACGACTTACGTTAATTTTTAGAGAATTTTGATTGTCGATTTTCCATCCTTGGGTAGTCTGATTCCCAACTTTTCTTGTTAATATTTTTCTATCATCTTTATTTGCTTATTTTGTGTCATCCTTTATCTGATCTCCATTTATTTTCGTGCGAGGAATACGAGGAGTCAAAGGTGCTTCACTAAGCGAGTTGAGGATCCTGCATTAAACTAATTTGAGTGATTGTGTGAGGACTTGTAATTTTCTTATATTTCATTTTGCATCTTTCCAGTGGTTCCCGTTTGGGTTCTCACATGTGTAAGTCATAGTAAAAACATGTCCCCGTGTGCTGTGTGGATTGCTTTCATAAAATATGACATGCACTTGCAGTTCTTAGCTATTTTAGGACCAGTTTGTGCTCGTAAAATTCTAGGACTACACTTCACACATAAAAGACATACTTAGATTTAATATAGTTTAGGACCTATTTTAGGACCTGTTTTTGCTTGCATTTCATATAATTTAAAAATTTTCATATCTATTTTGCGTCCCGTATAAAAAGCGAAAGGATCACTGTAAGTCTTCTTGACTTAGGAGTCATCATTGTTTTTATTGTGCATCGACTTTTCTCGACTCCTTCTCCCTTGGTTTTTCATACTTAGGTCTAAAGAAAACTGGGACCGGATGACAGGTGTGCTTTGTGGTTGGATTAATCAAGTGATCACCTAACTTAAAACCGAGACTGCTAAGCAAAATTGACCAAAAAATCAATAAAATCAGAAATTCTGTTTGCGGGAGAGTAACCCTGACCTTGATTTCAGGCTAAGTAAGGGTACAGAGTGTGTGTGCACACCCTAAGGCAGAGCCAAAATCTCACCTTCCATATCACGTACCCCGATCCTAGCAAATATCACAAGTTGAATTCTTTCAGGTTCACTGACTAGCACCAAGTAACCTCTGCCTGTTGGCAGGTAGATAGGGCTGAACCAGCGGTGCTCCGTGACAAGTTGCTAGTAACCCTTTGGAGTGAGGTCCCAGCCTTGTCAGCCTCCGCCTATTCGCAGGTAGATAGGGGCAGGTTTTTGAACTCATCAGCTCGGGATAGGAGCGAAGAAAGGAAGGGTGCCAGTATCTTAGGCGACATGTTAAACATGGAAGACGCATCTGGCTTTGAGCCGACTTCCCTATAGGCCACGCAACCTTTGCTACTTGTCTGAAAAATCACACTTAAAATCAACCAGATTAATCGGACCCACCTTCGGTTCCTTTACCGTGTTGAGTGTGAAAATCAGGTTTGGATTCATTTGCTTGCTTTAGGTAGGAGTAAAATCCTATCTTACACTCCCGATTCTTCTTATTGCCATCCAAGATGACTAACTGGGGGGATATCTACTCACGCTTCGCAGATCTTTCCTTGAGCCCCTCACGAAGTTTGTCTTCATTGACCCAAGCGCAACTTGGGCCAACCCGAGCTCAAAACCGTCTTGAGTTTGGGATCCATCACCCTCAGGATGGTTACCCTCAAACCATTCCCTTTCTCTCCTCACAACTCACCGAGGAAAACCATCACCTAGACGAGAATATCTTCACTACTACGTCCTCTAACCTAGACCAATTTCATTACCCTGGTGAAGAGGATGAACCAGAGACCAAGATTCCTCCTAAGAGACCCCTGGAGGAAGAGGAACACAGAGATGACCCGATACATCAAATCCTTGCCCGCTTAGCCGCAACTGAACAACAAAATGCAGATCTTGTGGCGAGGATGGGACAGGTGATCGTAGCGGGTGGAATTGACAGACTGATGGTGGATGCCTACAACCCAGCTGAAAATGAGATACATATTTGGCTTGTACCTGAGGTACCCCCATAGGCATTCAAACTAAAGCCCCATTTTTTAGTATGCTACTGAAGTTTAATGGGAATTCCATCGAAGAACCATATGCTTTCCTAAGAGACTTCAAGCTGGTTTGCAACAACCTTAGTCACCCTAGGGTAGGACAAGACTACATTAGGCTGAAGGCTACCTCGTTTGCCTTAGGAGATAAGGCTGCTCATTGGCTGAAGAATCTCGGGGTTAGATGTACGACTTGGGCACAATTCAAAGATTTATTCCTGAAGAATTTCTACTTACTCAGTAGGACTAACCATATGAGGACTAAGATCGTGAGTTTTTCCCAGGGACTCAACGAACCATTCCATGAAGCCTGAGATAGATTCCATGAATTAATTTAGAAATGCCCCTACCATGGCATTACAAAAGCGATCATAGTCCAGACCTTGTTCTGTGGCATGACCCCGGAGATGCATGGGTTAGTGAGTGCAACCTGTGGAGGTATCTATCTGAACAAGAATGAAAATATCGTATGGAAGATTCTGGAGCAGATGGTAGAAACAAGCATATCTGAGGCTACCAGGGACTATCAGTTGTCTCCCTCAAGCTTATCTAATGAGACAACTCAGAGGACTGTAGCGGATCTGATAGATGACCTCATCCTTAGCATGGGGATAATATCTAATAAGCTCACCATGGTAAAGGAGATCCACAAGAGTGTCACTTACCTTGAGGTATTTTCAAGATTGCCGAAACAAGTAGAGGAATTGACTGAGAAGGTTGCCAAGATATGACTACCTGCCCCTTCTGCACCACCAGTTCCTGTACATTGAGTCCATCTTGTACAGGAGCAGGTACAAGGGTCTCAGGGTAACTGGGTTGACGAGCAGCAATACACTCAGAAGGAGCAGCATGTACCCCCACAGGTGGAGACAGTCTACGAGGAGCCTTCGCAGTTGTTCGAGATCAACGAGCTGTGGTACAACCATGACCCATCGGCAGACAGTCGGGGATAGGGAACAATCAGCCACACCGACCTTCCCTAGCTTACCAGGAAACCTTACCAGGAAACCAACTCCGTCCCCCACACCACGCTTTGTACATTCCCGACCCTGACAAGGGTACCAGCCTCAACAGTACCAGCATCAGCGCTCGTTCCACCCGAGCCAGCAGGTCCCTCCACCACCTTCCCAGCAGCAGCAATATCGGTACGACCAGCAAGGCTAATATACAAACTCGTCCTCTAGTCAGCAGCAGCAAGCCTCACCCCCTAGTGAATTGGAGTCCCTCACCTTGGTGATCTAGACCCTGAATGATAGGGTCCAACAGATACATAATGATTACCTGGATATACAAACTGATCTGAACGCGTTTCACGTACCCATGATCAACAAATGGCACCAAGGACCCCAATTCCCTCCCAGGTTCAGGCCAACCCAAATAGCTTGAATCAGGGTTAGAACCGACCATGAGATCAGGTATACTATTCAGATAACTCTCTATCTGAACTGAGATCCTTTTGTTTGATAATGTTAATCATATGTCCCTCAAGAGCGGAAGGATCATGATCATACCTGATCGGGCACGGGTACTGGAGGAAGACGCCGCCAAGTTTCTACTTGAGGAGAACTTAGAGGCAGAGGAGCAACAACACGACCACCACCACCAGTAGAAGAAGAGGATTCCAAGTCCTCTAAGAAGAAGGAGAAGATCACCAGAAGTGAGTCCGACGAAGCTGATGAGGAGCCCACACCCCCATCTGAAGAGGACATTCCATAAGTCACGGAAGACACATCACCGGTTTCACAGCAGTAGAAATTCTTTTTAGTCCGAGTCCGAGTCAGTGTCAGAGTCAGAGTCATATAAAGAACTCAGTTTCCAATTCCATGAAGATCTTTCAGTATCAGAATCTGAGTTAGCATCAACAATCCCTTTCCCCCGAGCGCTTAAGGGTGGAAAGAAGAACACTAAAAAAATCCAAAAAGATGATCCTGAGATGGTAGAGTTCTGCAATAAATATATATAGGTCACAATCCCATTTAATAAGTATGTGGACATGACACCTGCATTCTAGAAGTACCTTAAGGTGAGATGCACACCTACTAGGGTGACATGACACCTGCATTCCAAAAGCTGTGTTGAGAAGCAAGTTCTATCAGTAGCCACTACTTGTGCCATAAAGAATGCATTTCCAAGGAAACAAAGGGACATGAGTGCCCATTATGTGGTGAGTCATGTCGATGACACCACATTTGCACACACTCTCCTAGATAATGGATCCTCAATTAACTTGATGCCTACATCCCTCTATGAGAGGCTTAACCTCTTAGGAAATCCAGAGCATTACTCAAGTTTGCAGATAAATCAACCAAGAGGTCCCGGGGAGAATTGAGGAGCGTTCTCATCAAAGTCAAGGGGACAAGAGTACATGGTGGACTTTATAGTCCTTGATATGGAGACCCCTTGAAATTGGAGAGATTCCCAGATCATTTTAGGAAGACCCTTCCTCAGAACAACAAGGGCCTTATTTGATTACAAGATCGGAAAGATTCAGTTCCAAACTCCAGGCGGAGATGAGGAACTTGAGATGAAGCAGACTAGGTAGCAGAGGCCAGATTCAGAATCCAGCATCGAGTACTCTTCGTCTGAAGCAGATTGCATTCATCTAGACATCGTTGGCCATGAAGACAGAACCCGGCTAGCATCGATGAGTCCCTCTCCTCCAAAGAAGATCTTGTGCATGAGATAGTCTGTGAGAGCCTTAGGAACGAGTACATCGCAGAATATGCATCCCCCCTACATCTTCGATGACGCGGAGGCCCAACTGGGCCTGTCAGTCCTTCCCTCTTTAGGACAATTAGAAGATGAGGATGATGAGTCAGACGTGGCTTTCGCCGATTGCTTGAAAACCCATGACGCAGAGTTGAATGAGTTGGTAGCTGTAACTTGAAAGATAGATCCAGCTACTACCAGTACAGAATCAGAAATGATTAAGACAGACTTCCTTGATGATCACACCTTACCTGATGATGAATCTGCGATTCGTAATCTTTATTCACTTATATTAGCTTAAAATCTCTTATAAAACACCTGTATATATTGTACACTTCTTACTAACTTGCAACCCGTGTAAATATTGTACACTTCTTACTAATTTTAACCTAAAATAAATAAATAAAGAAAGAAAGGAAAATAAAAAAGGTAAGACTGTATATATGCTGACCCGAACCCCGAGAGAAGGTCAAGACTTGACCTGATCGACCAGGAATAAAGTAGGGGAAGATAAGGGTCCTTAAACAGAAAGTCAAAAAAATTGTATGTGTGTTGTTGTAAATACTTCTCACTTTTTTTGTATGTATCTGTATAAAACTAACACTAATTTATTTGCACCTTAATTAACCTCAAATCAAATAACTTTCAAAACCAAAGTTGTAAATAAAAATATGTCCTAATTAATAAAAATAATTGCACAATTAAATCATGTACATAATAAAAGTAGCCACACTTGGAAAAAGCCACTAAGCACTAATTGAAAAATCAATTCCTGCTCCATATGAACTCAAATTAAATGAATCTCACTTCCATTGGATTCTAAATTAAATTATCTTTAAAATGGCTGTGATTTTATAATTTTAGGAGTTACGAGTAAAAAGTTGATTTTTCAGGGTGGTCTGTGCAATTTTCCCATGTATTTTGTAAATATTGTATTATATATATTTGTAAATTATTCTTACTAATAAAAATAATAATAAAAAATTATTAAAAAAGGCTAATTTCCTCATTTACCATTGTATATAATGTCATATATGTATATAATATATGTATATAGTTGCTATTTTTAATTAACCACCTTAAAAAATAAAAAAATAACATTTTTTACTTCAAATAAATAAAGTGACGAAATTCAAAAAAATTAGATAATTTTGTGAATAGTTTTATCTCTTTATCTTTATCTCATTTCAATTTTTGCATCCATCATATCTCTTTATCCAAAAAGCCAAAAATTCAAAATTTCATCTCCATTATCTTTTTTATTTATATGGCTCCTTCTCCCTCATTCCAACTTGATCAATCTTTAGAGAGAGGAGCCCGATCTCCGAGAGAAAATTTCGTCGATAATAGTGCCTAGCCTCCGAGCCGTCCGGTGACAACGAGTCGGCCTTATTGAGGCGATCATGGTCCATTTCCGCTCCTAAGGTGAGATGCACATTTTTCTTCTTATTTTATTTTAGTTTAATCGTAGTTTATTTTGTCGCATTTTTTTCATCGTCATTTTCTTTCTCTCTCTCTTTCTCTCTCTCTCTCTATATATATATATATAATTCATCACGATTTTTGATCCACTTCGACTCAATTTTTTCACCTCATTCTCTCGATCTCTCCAAGTTCTATTTCTATCGTCCATGATCTCTCAACTCCGACCGCATTCAGTGGTCGAAGATCGGATTCGATTCTCTCATTTCCACCGAATACCGTTCATTTTCTGATTTGTAAATAAAAAAATAATAAAAAATTATTTGTTTCTTTTTTCTTCACATTTGTTTTGCAAGATCTTAAAAAATCAAAAAAATAAAAAATAAAAAATAAAAAAGATTTCTTTATCCTATTTTTTCCTTCCTATTTCTTAGATTTAAAAAAAATAATAAAATAATAATAATAAAAATTTTATTACTGTTCTAATTTACAGTTTAAATTTAAAAGAAAAAATAAAAAAATAAAATAAAAAAGAAGGAGAGAGAGAGAGAGGACGGTAGACAGGAGTGGCGTCGTCCCTCCCCCTTCTCTCCATCAATGCCACCGCCTGGACTCCAACTCCTCAAGCACGTACTGAGCACGTTATTTCTGGGTAAATTGCACATTCTCCACTCTGTGTATTTTAATTATTTATTTGATGCAAAAATAATGAACTTTTTGCAAACTAGTCCCTGAATTCCAAAACTTGAATTTGCATGTGCTTTTAATTGAAATAAATGTTATTTGTGATCTAAAAATCTTGGAAAAATTATTCTATACTCCTAATGTTATTATCTTCTTAGAATAAATTTTTTATTGCATTTTGATTTTATTTGATATTTTTAAAAAATAAAAAATAGTGTCATTTTGTCTTCTGAAACTCAAAAATTCATAAAAATTCAAATATTATTCCGAAAATTCCAAAAAACTAAAGTAGTTTCATTTCATTGTCTTTTAATTTCTAACCAATTTTCACGCATTGATTCTTTATAAAACCTCAAAAATTGAAAAGCATCAAAAATCTTATAAAAATCATAATTAATTCTATAAAAAAATCCAAAAATTATGATTTCAGTTTTTGTTTGTAGATAATTGCTTCTAGTTTGTCCTAAAAATAATTTCTAGGAGTTTTGGGCACTTAAAATATTTTTAAGTTACAAATTACTTCAAGATGTGCATAATTTCGCATTTTCTCACTGTTTGATTTTTAGAAAATTACCAAAACATCTGAAAATTCCACAAATATTCTCAAAAATATTTCAAAACTTTTAAACCCAAAAATATTTTCTCTGGATTTTGTGAGCATTTTTGATAAATTGAAAAATTACAAAAACAATTGGTGTGCGTATTTCTTGTCCTTGTGCATATTGTTCGTTTTTTAAAATTAAAAAAATGCAAAATCAAAATCACTAAAAATTTGAAAATTAGAAAGTAAAGAAAATAAAATATAAAAAGTCATAAAAACCGATGGGTAGTTGTCCTTTGAGATTCCTGTTTTCTCTTAATTGATTTTCGATTAATTGAATAACCCTCGGGATTTGTAGCCTCCCTGAGTTCGACCATGTCCGCTATACAGGTTAATAAGTAGCAAAATAATTTTTTGTTTGTCACGGTTTTTTTAGGGACAACAACGACATAATTTACCATTAATTTTCGTCCTCGAGAAAAACACAATCAACAAAATGGCGCCGTTGCCAGGGAGGCACGACGAGGGTAGTTAGGATTCTCTTTTGACCTGCTATTCTTGGTTGTATAATTTTCCACATTAACTCCATTGTTCATATCCACTGCATTCATTTCATTTTTCTCTCATATTTGATAATTGTGTTTCTTACACATTCTCTTTTCTTTTTCTTACGAGGGCCCGTGGAGCGAAGGAGGCAATCCTAGGAGAGCCGAAGCACCCAAGCGACGTAGAGGCAGTTTGATTCTTCACCAAGACACATGATAGCGTGAGAAGAGGAGAAGAAGAAGTGAAGGAGACGAAAAAGAGAAAGAGAGAGAGAGAGAGAGTTTATTCTTTATAGCATTTGAACTTTTGTAAATGGACATTCATTTGTTGCGGGGTCTGTTTCGCTAAGTGCCGGTGCACTTGGGGGACCTCACCGGTTTTGTTTTCATCACTTTTATTTTTATTTGTTTTCCACGGATTTTGTGAGCCACCTATTGATTTCTTTAATTAATTCTCTTGAGCCAGGTAATTAATTAGGTCCAAACACCCTAAACAAGAATTTCTGTGCCTATAGATTAGAGCATAATTTGGACTTAGTCAAATTAACTTGTTCTTGCCCGTTAATAGAAGCTATCATCTAGGACGGTTCACTTGCATCATATGGGCTAGTTTATTTTTCTTTATTTAAATTCTACACGGATCACTTGCATGTAGAGTGCTAGCGATATGGTACACATGTCTAACCCCTGTATGCATCATCGTTTTTAATTGCGCATTGGCATTTCCGATCTCCTTCATTGTTTTCACTCACATAAGTTAAAAAGGAAATTGGACACTCGGTAGACGATTCGTTCAATATACTTAAACCAAGTAATAACTGCCTAAAATTTGGGACTCTTAAAGAAAACTCGACCCTAAAATAAATACAAGGAAAAATCATTGTTTTGGGGAGAGTAACCCCCTCATTGTATTCGTTTTAACGTGCTCATGTACACACTAAGGTTAGTTCTCAAATCCCATAATTCAACGTAAGGGTTTGTACAATTTGTGATTATCACCTAACTCTAAAACATGCAAGATTAAGAGACCGAACTTTCACGGTCTTCACATTGCGTTGAGTTGGTGAACTAGGGGTTTGTATTGTGTTTGATTGCTTGTGTGCATACTAGATCCTGCTATGCATTTGCGCTTTTTTCTCCATATCTTTTGACTTGACCCTCGTACTCTCTCATCTTTTGTTTTGAAGATGGCTGACTGGAGTTATTTTAATCCGATCTTTGCAGATACCTCGTACCCTCAAGTTGATTCACCCTCCCTTTTTCAGGAGGACTTTCCTACTGATTTTTATGCATATCTGCCTAACCCATTATTTCAGGAGTCAGAGGACTTTAATTTTCACCCACCCTCATTCAACCCACCTGATCCTGGGATTTTGGAGTCACCTTTCACTCTGTCCACACTTGAGACATTGAACCAGATGATGGAGAATATGAATTCGAGGATTTCCAATCTATTTAATATAAATGAGAGCCAGAACGTTGCTCCACTATTTGAGGATATTGATTCACTTGAGGATAATCATGAGAGCTTGAAATCACCCAAAATACAAAAAAATGAAAAAAACAAAAATCCAAAAAAGAATTCGGGAGACACATTATTGATTCTTTTTGTAAGAGAGGACCCAAATGCCCGATCATTTACCCACACAGCCATGTCCCAACCATGACCTCGAGGATGCCACTGTACATACTGCTCTTGGTAATCCTTGTGTATATGTTGATTCCGACCTCCTCCCTTATATAGACGAGGTCCAAAAATTCAAAAAAATGTTGACTAAACCCGAAGTGGTGGCCACCCTTCATGAGATCATTAAAGCCCCACTTCAACAGGCCATGACAGATTTATCTACTCCTCAACACAAGAAGAGAAAGCGAAGGAGAAGATCTGAGCGTCACATCTTGACCATGGCCATTGCATACGTCATCTCTCATCGTTCGTATTTTAAGAAAGTGAACACTGCCACACCTCTTGTGAGTTGCTCCATATATGATTATTCTTGTGATAACACTCTCCTTGACGACGGTTCATCAATCAATATAATACAGTTCTCTATGGTACAGTCTCTTCATCTTGGGACTCTCAAGAAAACCAGGATGATAGTTCAATTTGCTGATGGATCTATCAAGAGGCCGAAGGGTATTCTAAAAAACGATGTCATTCTCATTCAGGGCATGAATTTTACTTTGGATTTTGTTGTAATGCCCATGGATACCTCCACCCCTATGGAGAACCCTACAATCATTTTGGGACGACCTTTCCTCCCCGCTGCGGGAGCCGTTATTGATTATGGATCAGGAGATATTCGCTTCCATTCTGTAGGGAGCGATGTGTTAATCACTACACCCACTACTGTCCAGAGACCCGCATCCCATGAGAGCCCGCCCGTGTTAGCCAACCCCAAGGAATTTGACCTCGACGATAATATCAGAGATTCTTGTTATATGTTGGATGATAATGAAACTACTCCTCCCTCTTTCAGCAACTCTACCAAGAATTCCTCTTCAAGGAGAAAGACTCGGGGAGCATAGACCTTGGAGTTCCACCTTCGGGTATGTTGCTATGCATTGATGACATCCGCGGAATTTACACGATAAACACAATAGAGCGGGAGGCAGACTCTGAGACTAGACATGACAGACATGATTTGACTACTTTCACTGATACGTCTGTTCCTATTCACCCTAATTCAGATGAGACTGATCAGGTCAAATTTGATTTGATTCCTTTTATAAAGGAATTTGGGCCTTTTGATAAAGATGATGATCCAGTAGAGGCTCGCCAGGCTGAAATTGATCCTACTTTTTCTGATAATGATTTCGAGCCATTTTACTTTGATGTTTGCGAGACTTCCCAGGCAGGACATGATCACACTACTTCCAATAACCGGTTTAGGCCTGCACAATCTGAAACCGCTGAGGATACATTCTTGGTCGATCCTACTCAGTTTATATCTAATGATGATCCCAATATCGACCTACATCTTGTCAAATCCATACCTCAACGGTCCCACAAGAAGGTTCGTTTTCGACCTTCTTAACCTTTGTACATCCACTCCTCTTGTATATCCTTTCGTTTTACTCTTTCTTCTCCCATTTTATCATTCGCCCCTTTTCTGTGTGTATGTATATATATGCTATACTTAGGATGTGCTTTATCCTAAGTATGGGGGGGTGAATGATTTGTGTTGTTCATATTCGTCCTGTTCATCACTCTTGTGTTGTTGCCTATACTTAGGGATACTTTACCCTAAGTATAGGGGGCGGGGATGATGTTGTTCATATCATGTCTTTGTGAGTCTGTACGTTCTCTTCATCGATTTTCCCTTTTGTATATTCTACTATACTTAGGATTACTTGATCCTAAGTATAGGGGGGATCACCAAATTCTCTTCTTTTTATCTTTTCATTGAGTCGTTGTAGCATAGGAGTCTTTTCACCTTTCTATACTTAGCATGGACGTCTTCCTTTGTTGCTCTCTGATCACTATGAGGACATAGTTCGAGCTAAGTATAGGGAGGTGTCGTATATATTTTATATATACTTTAGACATAACTCATACTTTTAAATATGTTTATCTGGGGGGATACGTATATAATTTTGTAAAATCCACATGTGTTAAAAAAATAACAAAAAAACAAAAAAATAAAAAAACAAAAAAACAAAAAATCTTATATATATTACTAACCCTTTTCCCATTTTGACAAAAAAAGTACAAAACCAAAAATATATAAAAACTTGCATAATTCAAAAAAAACTTCTTTTACATCTACATAGTCTAAAAAAACTCTTTGCATTGTGCATATTTTCTTGCATTTGCATGTGCATTTTTCAGGATAGTATTGATAATTAAACTATGTCTGGAACAAAATTGAAGAATGGATCTTAGTTGAACCTTAATCCACCTAATTCTCAGAGGAACTTCACCGAGAAATAGGATTTTAGAAGCTTCAGGTCTTTGACTTAATTCTTTGAGTTCCACATGACAATGTGCAACGTTTGACTCTTAGTGTCTAACCTGGTCTCTTCATTCTGGGTACAACTCTGGAATTGGGAATTAATTTGTACTCTCGCACTATGCACTTAGCTCTACTCAGGCGGGATGTTGGAAGACGGTGTGAGTTTCTTTTCTGGTAGCGTGGAAATCTAAAGACCGGAGTATGGGTTGAAATAAAGCTTCGGAAAAGGGATGGACGGCTGGGCACAATTTTTTTTAAGACCCCAAAACATGTACATAAACAAAAGATTCTATATCCGTAGGGGCATAACAAGATCCAAGCAGAACCACCAAAAATCCAAATACAAAGAGGCCACTACCAAATAAATATCTGACCAAAAAGGTCCAAGCTTCAAGAAAACATGCAGATCTTGGTGGAGACTCGGCTACACTGGCTAACTTCACAAGGAGAGGTGACTACACTGGCCACCCTCTAGTTCTTTTCTCATTCTTCTAACTTCTCCCCCAATCCGATTGTGAACACAACGTGACAGACCTTAGAAGGAAATACCTGACTCCCCAAGGATGAGTTATTGGAGAGGAGATTTGCATGGTAGTCCGGCATTCTGGATGGGAAGAGCTAAAATCTTTCACGCACATGAGTCAATTGTTCAATGTTCATAGGGTATGCTTTGGGAAGAGGATTGATCTAAGATGACTTCTGAGCCGAAACTGTGACAATGATGTGTAGAACTTGAAGGCTGTCGATTTTAAAATTCTACGTCTCACAGAAGTTCCAACACACTAATAATCCAAAGGCCCGATAGAGCTCCAAAATACAATTTTATGAAGATAATTTTAATACTCAACATTGTCCTACTTTCTTTATTTTCCCTTTCCTTTTCTTTTTCTTCACTTATTCTTTCGAATAAGTGTTTGGTAAGGGACTAGCAAAGGTAAAGCATAGGGGGATGATGAATCTGTGATTCGTCATCTTTTTTCATTCATTTTAGCTTAAATTCCTTTATAAAACACCTGCATATAACACTAACTCCATATTCTTACTAACTTGCATCTGTGTGAAAATAAATAAATAAAGAAAAAAAGAAAATAAAAAGGAAAGACTGTATACAGGCTGACCCGAACCCCGAGAGAACGTCAAGACTTGACGTGATCGACTAGGAATAAAGTAGGGGGAGATAAGGGTCCTTAAACAGAAAATCAAAAAAATTTGTGTTTGTGTTGTTGTAAATACTTCTCACTTATTTTGTATATATCTGTATAAACTAACACTAATTTATTTGTACCTTAATTGACCTCAAATCAAATAACTTTCAAAACCAAAGTTGTAAATAAAAATGTGTCCTAATTAATAAAAATAATTGCACAATTAAATCATGTACAGAATAAAAGTAGCCACACTTGGAAAAAGCCATTAGGCACTAATTGAAAAATCAATTCCGGCTCCATATGAACTCAAATTAAACCAATATCACTTCCATTGGATTCTAAATTAAATTATCTTTAAAATGGCTGTAATATCATAATTTTTTGAGTTACGAGTAAAAAGTTGGTTTTCTAGGGTGGTTTGTGCAATTTTCCCATGTATTTTGTAAATATTTTATTTGTATACATTTGTAAATTATTCTTACTAATAAAAATAAAAATAATAAAAAAATTATTAAAAAAAAGCTAATTTCCTCATTTACCCTTGAATCTAATGTCATATATGTATATAGTATATGTATATAGTAGCTATTTTTAATTAACCACCATAAAAAAATAAAAAATAACATTTTTTAATTAAAATAAATAAAGTGACGAAAATTCAAAAAAATTAGATAATTTTGTAAATAATTTTATCTCTTTATCTTTATCTCATTTCAATTTTTGCATCCATCTTATCTCTTTATCCAAAAAGCCAAAAATTCAAAATTTCATCTCCATTATCTTTTTTATTTATATGGATCCTTCTCCCTCATTCCAAATTGATCAATCTTAGAGAGAGGAGCTTGATCTCCGAGAAAAAATTTCGCCGAGAATAGTGCCTAGCCTTCGAGCCATCCACTGACAGCGAGTCGGCCTTGTCGAGGCTATCAAGTTCCATTTCCGCTACTAAGGTGAGATCCACATTTTTCTTCTTATTTTGTTTTAGTTTAATCGTAGTTTATTTTGTTGCATTTTTTTCATCATCATTTTCTTTCTCTAGATCTATATTAAAAAAATTCATCACGATTTTTGATCCGCTTCGACT
This sequence comes from Ottelia alismoides, assembly GCA_037367405.1. Lineage (NCBI taxonomy): Eukaryota > Viridiplantae > Streptophyta > Magnoliopsida > Alismatales > Hydrocharitaceae > Ottelia > Ottelia alismoides. The sequence continues at coordinate 688,277 of JAZKJV010009181.1, forward strand.
CGATTTTTTTCACCTCATTCTTCGATCTCTCCACGTTCTATTTTCATCGTCCACTATCTCTTAACTCCGGCAGCATTCAGTGGCTGGAGATCGGATTCGTTTCTCTCATTTCCACCGAATTCCCGTTCATTTTCGGATTTGTAAATAATTAAAAAATAATAAAAAATTATTTGTTTCTTTTTTCCTCACATTTGTTTTGCAGGATAAAAAAAACAACAAAAACTAAAAAAAGAATTTCTTAATCCTATTTTTTTCCTTCCTATCTCAAGTATGCTATACTCCTGATGTTATTATCTTCTTAACATAAAATTTTCATTGCATTTTGATTTCATTTGATATTTTTAAAAAATCAAAAACTGTGTCATTTTGTTCCTGAAATTCAAAAATTTGTAAAAATTCAAATATTGTTCCAAAAATTCCAAAAAATAGAATAGTTTCATTTCATTGTCTTTTAATTTCTAACCAATTTTCACGCATTGATTCTTTATTAAACCCAAAAAATTGAAAAACATCAAAAATCTTATAAAAATCATAAAACATTCTACAAAAATCCAAAAATTGTGATTTCAGTTTATGTTTGTAGATAGTTGCTTCTATTTTATCTTAAATGGGCATTAAAATATTTTTAAGTTGCAATTTACTCCAGGCTGTGCAAAATTTTGCATTTTCTCACTGTTTCATTTTTACAAAATTACAAAAACATCTGAAAATTCCACAAATATTCTCAAAAATGTTTCAAAACTTTTAAAACCCAAAAATATTTTCTCTTAATTTTTCTAAGCATTTTTGATAAATTGAAAAATTACAAAAAGAGTTGGTGTACGTATTTCTTGTGCTTGTGCATATTGTTCGTTTTTTGAAAATTAAAAAAATTGCAAAATCAAAATCACTAAAAATTTGAAAATCAGAAAATAAAAAAATAAAAGATAAAAAAATCAAAAAACCAATGATAGTTGTCCTTAGAAATTCATGTTTTTTCTTAATTGATTTTCGATTAATTGAATAACCCTCGGGATTTGTAGCCTCCCTGAGTTTTACCCTGTCCGCTATACAGGTTAATAAGTAGAAAAAAATGTTTGTCACGGTTTTTTTGGGGATAGCAACGACATAATTTAACATTAATTTCCATCCTCGAGAAAAACACGCTCAACACCTGAGCTCAAACCTTTACCCACAACATTTAAATACGCCTTCCTTGTGGGACAAGAGAAGAAATATCTAGTCATCATCAGTTCACGATTGACCGAAGAGTAGGAATCTCACTTGCTAGAGATCTTGGAGAAAAATCGCAAGGTGATAGGCTAGAGCATCTCCAATCTCTATAAGATAAATCTCACTCTGTGTTCGCACCATATCTACTTAGAAAATGAGGCTAAACCCTCTTTTAAATTCCAACGTCGGTTGAATCCAAATTTACAAGAGGTCGTGAAGAAGGAGATTGAGAAATGGTGTGACACGGGTTTTATTTATCCCATCTCCTATTCCAAATGGGTGGCACCTATCCATGTTGTCCCGAAAAAGTCGAGAATTCAAACGACCACCAATGAGGATAAGAAGGAGATCATGACACGAGTACCCACGTTGTTGGCGCGCCTGTGTGGATTATAGACGCCTGAATGCCGCGACGAAAAAGGATCATTTTCCCCTCCAATTCATTGATCATATCTTATAAATATCAGCGGGAAAATAATTCTTCTTCTTCTTAGATGGGTTCTCGGGCTACAATCAAGTAGCCATTGCTCCTGAGGAGCAGAAGAAAATCACGTTCACATGCCCCTTTGGTATATATGTTTTCAGACTCATGCCCTTTGGGTTATGCAGTGCTCCTAGTACATTGCAAAGGTGCATGATTGCTATATTCGTCGAAATGATTGGTGAATTCCTGAAAGTCTTCATGGATGACTTCTCGGTCCATTACGATTCCTTCGATTCCTATCTTAGGAATCTGGATCGAGACCTCAAGCGGTGTTGCGAGGTTAATATGGTGCTCTCCTGGGAGGAAAGTCAGTTCATGTTAACGGAGGGCATTTTGTTGGGACATGTCATCTCCAAGAGAGGAATGGAGGTTGACCCTGCCAAGGTGGATGTGATCAGACGACTCCAGCCACCAACCAACATGAAACAATTGCGATCATTCCTCGGGCATGTTGGATTTTATCGGAGATTTATCAAGGATTTTTCAAGGATTGCCTGATCGCTAACTAGGTTAGGAAATGACATGGAGTTTATTATCGATTATAAATGTCTTGAGGCCTTTAAGCAATTGCAAGGGATGATCATTGACGCCCTGATCCTACAAGACCCAGATTGGTCTCTTCCTTTTGCGATCGTGACGGATGCCTCATACTTTGCTGTTGGGGTTGTGTTAGGATAGAAGAGAGATGACCTAGCATTTGCCATACACTACGCAAGAAAAGTGCTTAATACCACTCAACGTAACTATACAGTTACAGAAAAGGAGATGCTTGCGGTAGTATTCACCTTGGATAAGTTTAGATCTCATTTAATTAAATCCAAAGTGATTGTGTTCACAGACCATACAACACTACGATATTTAATGGAAATGAAGGATGCGAAGGTGTGACTTCTTAGGTGAATTCTACTCATCCAGGAATTTGATTTGGACATTTGAGATAAACCTGAAAAGAAGAACGTAGTAGCTGATCACCTCTCCCATCTCGAAAATCTTAATATTTTTGAGGATACGCCTATTCGAGACTCCTTCCCTGATGAGTCGATTTTTGTTATAGACTCACTCCCATGGTAGGTCAATATCGTGAATTATCTTGTCTCCAAGAAAGTTCCCGAAGATTGACCAAAGAGCCACATAGACCGACTTAAGTCGGAATCAAGATATTACCATGGGGAGGATCTTATCCTTTTCTTTGAAGGACCGGATTGTGTCTGGAGACGGTGTATTCCTCAGGAGGAATATTAGAGTGTCCTTACTTTATGCTACAGCCTGGAGGCAGGAGGACACCACTCCGGGAAGAGGACCGCATGGAAGGTAGTTCAATGTGGCTTATATCGGCCGACTCTATTTCACGATGCGCTCACCTTTGCGAAGTCGTGCCCAGTATGCCATCGAATGGGAGGAATCATTGGTTCCAAGGATGAGATGCCTATGCAGCCTGTCATCATTTGTGATGTATTTGACGCCTGGGACATTGACTTCATGGGCCAATTCCCGGTTAGCCATGGATTCGAATACATCCTTCTTACGGTAGATTATCTGTCAAGGTGGGTGGAGGCTATCCCAACCAGAGCTGCAGACAGCAGGACTGTCTGTAAATTCATCAGAGATCACATCATCTCTAGGTTCGGGATCCCAAAAGTGTTGATATCTGATGGGGGTAGCCATTTCATGAACAGAGATGTAAAGAAACTGTTAAAGGATTACAACATCGAACACCATGTCGCTAGTCCTTACCACCCACAGACCAATGGCATGGCTGAGGTGTCGAATAGGGAGGTGAGGACTATATTGCAAAAGCTTGTCTGCCCAGACAGGAAGGACTGGTCTCAGATTTTGGATCAAGTCATTTGGGCTTATAGGACAACTTACAATACACCTTTAGGAACCTCCCCATTCAGGATGGTATTTGGGAAGCCGTGCCATTTGTTCGCTGAATTAGTGCACAAACCTGAATGAGCAATCAAAAAGGTCAACTAGAACACACACCTAGGGCAGAAACAGAGAGAGATGGATCTGAATGAGCTTGTGGAAGTCAGGAACTCAGCATACGACAACAGTTTGGTGTACAAGGACAAGGTAAAGCATTGGCATGATAGATATATAAGACGAAAGACCTTTGTTCCTGGACAAAAGGTATGGTTGTTCAATGCGAGGATGAAGGTTTTCCAAGGCAAGCTGAAATCCAAGTGGATGGATCCATTCATAGTCCGTGCTATGCATGATAGTGAATGTGTTGAGATCTCAGATCTCACAGATGGAGCACAGACATCCATAGTAAATGGACAACTGCTGAAACACTTCTTCGAACCCAATGAACAGTTATTCCATGTCGAGAAGATTGTATTCAAGCGCGAGGTAGATTCAGTCGATACACATAGAGCCACACATGTGACCTTGCAACAGTGAGCTCTCGCCATTAGCAGCATCTAGAAGATTCAGATCGCGATCCTTGTATATACTCGCCCTTCCTGTATATTCTTTCCCTCCCTCCCGCAACTCCAATCACTCACCCCAGCTCCATATCTTTTCATGATTATACTTAGGATGACCAGATCCTAAGTATAGAGGGGAGAGTGTCTCGAGTCCATTCACTCACTGTACATCCTCCAGATCCCATCGATCCTCATACTCACTCTTGTCCTATACTGAGGCTGACCAGAGCCTAAGTATAGGGCGGACCGATGCCCATCATGTATATATTCTCATCCATTTTCCCTCTTTCCCTCGTCCGCCCCATTTTTTAATCTTCTTCTACACTTAGACTGCAAGAGCCTATGTATGGGGGGGGGGGGTGGAACAACTTCTGTATACTTTTTATTTTCCTACACTTAGCACGAGCTATGTCTTCTTCCTTGCTTTTCGTGCTCTAAGGACATAGCACACGCTAAGTATAGGGAGGCATGTATATATTACATATATACTTCACCCATAGCTCGTACTTTCACGTATTTTGGTATATACTATACAATAATTACATGATGGGTAATTATTGATTTTTTTTGTAAAATACATGTATATTTGTAATACTCTTGTATATTATTGTTGAAAATAAAAAAATCATAAATCAGAGGCTTCTTATTTACTCTACATTCAGAAAAAGAAAAGAAAAGAGTCTTGCATTCATCTACATAGCATGCCATCTACATCTCATCTGCATATATTGCATATGCAAAGTTAAAAGCTAGTGGGTTCTGAACCAAGTTATGAATAGATGTTGAGGAGGTACTTGATTTGACCTTAATCCACCTAATTTTAGAGGAACCTTATAGGAACCGGAGTTAAGATTTTTCAGGTCAAGTGCCTTAATTCTTTGAGTTCGCACATCTATGTTTACATGTCATCTTGATTAGTATAAATAGAATATTTCATGCATGCGCATGATTCTTATAGACAAAGACCTAACTTGTACAAGCACAATACACGCAGCTCTTCATTGATGAGGTGGTGAGGAGGTAGAATCCTTTATCTTGGAGCAACACATGGGTGGAAACATCCGTCCTCCTTTAGGGATGGTAGTGCATCTCAACCTAGTCTGGTGGTGTTGACATCTAAGGACGGGATGATGTGGGTTGCAATAATGCTTCAAAAGAGGGATAGTCTATTGGCTCAAGAGGAAAAACTCCTAATGTACATGCTGCACCTTGTATATAGTACAAAACAAATGCAAGAAAATAAGACAGACTTGAGTGAAAATAATATACCTGTCGGAGTATGTATATTAGCAACAAGTCTGCAGCTGGATGACTTGGCTACACTGGTCAGGCATCCTGGGATAGGTAGCTACACTGGCTACCGCCCATTCTTTTCTCCAAACCCTCCTCTTGAGCTGATCACACTTGAACTTAGAAGGGAATACCCGCTCCTCAAGGAAAGAGTTACTGGACCTGGGAATTAGAGTTACCTTGTTAAAGGAGGTTGCTTCTTAGCCAATTATGATGTGGAGAGCTATCTTACACTTACACAGTACAAGTAAGAATCGTAGTCATCAGAAATTTGTGTTTGAGGATTTATTCTGACCTGACTATTGAGGCGTCTTGAATAGAAGACTTGTGGAACTTGAAGTCTTTTAGGTCTTAAGTTCAGATTCCACTAACGTTCCATCACACAATTAATCCAAAGGTCGAGTCAAGCTCCATTTTCAACTTTAGTTCATGACCTTGGTATGGAACCCAAAATCATTTCACTCTTACATTTCATTTTAGTTGCTCGGGGACGAGCGAGGTTTAAGTACAGGGGGTTGATGAATTTGTGATTCATCACTCTTAAAATTGAAAATAGAGCCTTGTTCCAGAGTAATTAGAAGCATATTTCCACCAATATTTCATAATTAGCATTCATGCATGCATTGATAACATTTGCATTTTAGCATTCGTATCTGCATGAAATAAGAAGCCAAATTCATTTGTAAAAATCTAGTATCTGTATATATTTTTACACTAATCCCTAAAACCCATAAATTCACAATATATGTATATATTACTAACAATAATACGTGAAAATACCAAAAAATGCCAACCTGTAAAATTGACAAATAAAACCCCAAACCAAGTTTGAGACCTTGGACCTTAGAATACACATATCTCTCTCATACAACCTCCGATCTAGGTCTAATCACTTTTAAATTAATACACATTCGCAGACCTTCAAAATGAGATTAGTTTCATTTAAATTGGAGCTCGTATGCAAAACTTGGGTTTTGGGCTCCTATTGTATACTATATGTATGTATGAATTGTACCCTTGTATTTTATTACCTTAATCAACCTCGTTTCCATTTTTGGTCAACATAAAACTTATAGATCTCATCGAGATCTACAACTTTCATGTTTTGAGTTTTCCAAATTCGACCATTTTCTCCCTCTAATTTCACATTCTTCCTCAGCCATTCTGATTAGGCCACGTGGCGTCCTCTGGTTGTGCCACACGACCCTACTCATCACACGCCACGTGCCCCTCTTTATCCATCGTCTGATGGCTCCCCCTTCCTCCTGATCTCAGCCATCCATTCCACAACCCATTTCAACCGTTAGATCAAGATCACCAGCGCCTCATTCTCCTTTGACCACATGTCATCACCCCCACCACACGATCATCGCCAGGCACTTTAATCGTCACCGTTCACTCCCGCTAAATCCAACGCCCTTAAATCCTAAGCCAGATCTCATCGCCACCGTTCCTTTGTACCCACACTTACCCCACCATGTGGCACTTCCTGAGCCCTTTGATCACGTCGCGGGGATCTAATCCTGGCCCTTCCCTCGCACCCATCTCTTGGCCGTTGGATCGCACGATCCAACGGCCATGACATCGTCGTCTTCCTCCAGATGTCTTCCTCGTGCCACATAGCCCACCTCGCATCGCCTCTCCTCTTCCTATTTTTTAGTGCCATGACAACCACCATCTCCGCTCGTCGACACCCCCATGACGTAGCCCCGACCTCCACGATCCTCGTCAGCACCCATGATCCCCATGACACACTCTCCTTTGCTCCGTAAATTCCACGCACACCACCCTCTCCATCATCTGCATGTCCATATCTTCCCTATAAATAATCAGCTCCCGGACACCTTCCACCCCATCCTCCATAGCGAGAGGTATCCTAGAGCTCCCAGCTACCCATTGGTGACATCAATTGTGAGTGAAGTGAGCGACGACAGGTCTTCACCTCAGCAAGATCCACGGCGTAGCCACACATGCTGCAGCTTCTCCGACGAGCTGCCTTGAGCTCGGGCCCACTACCGATCCTCGAGCGATGATCGGAGCCTCTTCAGCGAGCCTCCATCCCTAGGTAGCTTCATCCATTTCTATTCCGATCTTCCTCTTCTTTCCTTTGATTTTCCTCCTTTTTCCCACCTTCTCTGATCGACCTCCACCCTCGACCAACTATCCACCGAGCTTTGCCTTGAAGCTCTGATCTTCACCTACCATTCAGTCTCCCCAACAACACATCCCCCTCCGACCAAAGCTCCGCTTTCTCCACAGAGAAGCACACCGGCCGCTCATCGCTTTACACCACAGGCCTCTCGCACGCTCACGCACTCTCACAAGCATGAGCTCCCATTTTTTGGCAACCACTAACATTGCAGGAGATGCTTCTTCACTGATCGGATGCCATGTCGGAGCTTCCTCGAGCTCCATCGACCTCAGCTTGCAGACCTCCCCAGCTCTGTATAAACACGTCGGATGCTCCACCACGCCACTACGATTGATTCCAGCTATACAGGTGCCTCAAGCGACCTTCATCGACCATGGGGAAAGGCGGCGGAGCTAGATCCCCTTCACTAGAGCCTCACCAAGTCTACCGCAGGAGGCGACGGCCTGGCGGAGACAACACACAGTCACCGTTGGATCATATTGATCTAAGGATCCTCATCGCGCCATATAGCGCCCTCGCTAGCAGCTCCAACCTCTGTTGGATTCATCTTGATCCAACGGCCAGCGTCACGCCACGTCACCTCTCTCCAGAAGCCATCGCCACCATTAGATTTGTCTTCATCTGATGGTTCCTAGGCGTGCCACGCATTCAACTCTAGCAGCCGTTGGATCTCTCCAGATCTAACAGTCCAACACTCGCCACGTCATGAGCTCCGAGCCTCTTCCCCGATACTAGGCTCGGAGCACCCGAAGCAAGATCTAGAGAACGCCCGAACCTCCAAAGTCCTCGAGCCGACGTCCGAGCCACATACGCCTTTCGAGCCTAGCTCCTCACATGTCCCTCATGTACGGGTCAGGTAATTCGCATCGAGGCCCCTACAACTTTTCAGATTTACATTTCAGTTCCTGCCAAGAGCGTCATGTGAGGAGCACGTGTTCTTGTGGGAATTTTGCATCCATACCCCCAACATTATAGGTATTTGCACTTTAGTCCCTATATGCATGTTTTATTTTTAGCAATTTTAATTGTTGTCTTGCATTTTAGTCCCTATGTTTGCACGTATATTTAGGCATCCATTTATCATCATTTTTAATTCGAAAAATGGCATGATGTAGTTTAACTTGTGCTTATCTTCGTAACATCATATTTTTGTGAACTGCATAGAATTTATTATTATTCTTGTGGAAAATTGACCTAATTTGCCCACTGTGTGCTTGAAATTCATTATTAAATTCTTGGTTATTCCAAAAATCACCATAAAATCACATTAGGATTAGTTTAAGTTGTTCTACACTTTGCCCAAAAATCATAGGATTTGCACTCATCTCGAGGCTTGAATAAATAATAGGTCCAAGTTGAATCATTTTTTAGGTTTATTAATTTTCCTGGATTCATCTCACATAGATATATCTAGGATAATTTTTATATCTGGAAATAATGTGCGTTGGTATTTATTAAAATTGACTTTGCAAAAATTACCCTGCATTCATATTAAAATCATTTTAATTCATTTAAAGTGTAAAATTTCAAAAAAAATTGCAGTATCTTATTTCATCACATTTCATATTCTGGCCAAGTTTCATTAATTTTGGATTTCATTTGGCTATCATTTGTGATTTAACTTAAAATTTGGCTTGAAATTGCATTGTCTTTCTTTTAATTGCATAAAAATTATAAAAAGACCAAAAATATTCTTCTGAAAATTTGACATCGGAATTAACTGAAAATTAACCTAAGGAAAAAGCTGCCTCCCATGAGTTCGACCTTGGGTTTGCCCAAGTAAAATAAATCCCTCGCTTGCAATTAATCGAACATTGATGTGAGTGGTTTTTGACAAGTCTTCGATTACCCGAATGCAATGAATGACAAATATAATTCGATCATTAATCCAGTTGAATTAACAAGGGTAGTCTATGCCTTTTCATTAACCTGCAGCTGGATGACTTGGCTACAATCACCACAATTCCCACCTTTGACCCAAGGATGACATTGTATAGACTTTTCTTAGTCATCCTTGTTAGATGATGATTCCGATCTCCTCCCTTCTATGGAAGAGATTTAAAATCTTAAAAAAATATTGACTAAAATAGAAGTGGCAGCAACTATTCATGAGATTATTGAGGCCCCACTTCGTCAATCCATGAACCAATTATTTGCACACACATCTAAAAGAGAAAGTGACGATGTAGATCTGAGCGACACATTTTAACCGTGGCCACTGGCCACACCATCACTCACCATCCACATACTAGGAAAGGGGACACTAGCACATTCCTTGTTAGATGTGGCATTTCTGACTATTCTTGTGATCACACTCTCCTTTAGGGCTATGCATATATTAATATAATACCCTTCTCGTTGGTACAATCTCTCCATTAGGGACCCTCAAGAAAACCATGATGATTTGTCAATTCACTGATGGATCAATAAAGAGGTCAAGGGTATTCTAGAAAACGTCGTCATTCAGATTAAATGAATGAACTCACTATTGATTTTGTTGTATTTCCCATGAAGATCTCCACCTTTGTGGGGCACACTCCAATCATTCTGGGATGACCCTTCCTCGCCTCCACGAGCCGTTATTTATTACGAATATGGAGAGATACGCTTTCGTTCAGATAATGAGAGCCTTTTGATTTAAAAGATCACAACACCCACCATCGACCAGAGACCCACATCTGATAAGAGTGTGAATGTGTCATCCAACCCCGAGGACTTTGACTTATATGTTGATAACAAAGATGTTTGATTTTTGAATGATGATACTGATACCCGAGAATTCCTTTCAAGGAGGAGGACTCAAAAAGCATAGACCTTGGAGTCCCCCCTTGTGTGGCGATGTATCAATGACATCCACGACATTTACACCATATGCACTTTATAGAAGAGGGCAGACTTAGTAGAGACTTCACAAAGCGAACTTGACCTTCCCTTTTGGTTTGAGCTTTTTGAGACATACCAGGACAAACCTGACCACACTACTTCCACTGACCAGTTCGTGCCTTTTCATTCTGGGATTGATGAGGACCTTCATCAGGTTAATCTTGATCAGTTTCTATCTACTAATGCCCCTGATATCGACCTGCATCTTGTGAGATCCATTCCTCAACGATCACACAAGAAGGTTCACTTTCTACCTTCTTAATCTCTATATATCCATCTCTTTGTATATCTGCTATCGTTTCCTTCCTTCCATCTACGGTTTTGCTCAACCAGCTCATTCCACGTGTTTGCCTTACTTAGGATGTACTTTGTCCTAGGTATTTGGGCTGGATGAGCTGGGTGTTGTTTCTTCTTTCTGTTTCATCACTAATGTTGTTGCCTATACTTAGGGATTTATACCCTAGCTATAAGGGGAGTGATGCGTATTCACTCACAATTTTTTTTCTTTTTATCGATTTTATTAGTCCCCTTGATTGTCTCCTCTCATATTTATATTTCTATATATACTCAAGAATATCTTTCCCTAAGTATAGGGGGAGACATATTGAGTTGTAATTTGTTCATTCCCACCCTTGACCCTCTGATGAATCCACGATTCATCATCTCAATATCTTGATCTTAGCAAAATCCACGAGTAAATTCTCTAATAAATGTATATAAAATCAATAAATTAACAAATGACTCTTGTAAATAAAATACATGAATTATTGTATATTAGATTGTACAAAATAAATTAACAATAAAAAGCCGCAAAATCAAAGGAGTTTTATACATGTAAATAGCCCTTAACTTTATGTATTTTTAATAATTTCATATCAACTCCTTTTTGGCTAATTCTTTCTCCAACATGTTCATATCAATGTATATAAAAATACACAAATACAAAACAAAATTTACCTCAAATAAATACTCCTAGATCCCAATGGGAAAAAGCCGTAAAGACCAACTTCCAAGCTAAATTCTCGCTCCGTTATGAACTCCAAATTCACTAAACTCACTTTTAAAGTTCAAGTTAGAAAATTATCTATCCAACGGAAGTGGTTTCATTAAAATCGGAGCTCATTTGCAAAAGTTGGGTTTTGGGACCTAGATGTACATTGTATACCTTGTATATATTCATTCTTTCTTTAATTTTTATTGTATCCTTCATAATTACTAAAAATATAAAAAATATCATGATTGTTTTGTATTTTAATTATATTATTTTATAGTATTTTTCTGTTGTAAATATCTCTTATTAAAAAGACAAAAAAATACATATTAGAAAAGTAAAAAAATATATGTACATGTTGTTTGTCTTCCCTTGTAAATTCTCCACTATTTATTTTCTTCTTTTTTATTCTATTGTAATTCAAGTAGTCAACTTTATTTCATTTATTTATTTATTATACATTCTCTACAATAACCACCATTCAACTCATTCTACCACCAACCTCCATTCAACCCCACCATTTTTCTAACTTCTAATTCAACTCCACCATTTTATTAACCTCCATCCAACGCCATCTTAATTCTAACTTCCATTTTTTCCATCTCTTTATATACATTCCATCCTCCTCAATTTGCCTTTGATCCATCTTTATGTGAGGAGAGCCAAGTTCCCAGAGTTGAATCGGTGACAGCGACGCAACCGCGGTCGAGCGACGACGGCCCTCTTTCCGGTGTGATCCGTTGGTTTTTTGGCCAACATCGCAGCCGCAACCGCGCGCTGCTCGAGCTCATCGTACGCCGGCGATTCGAGCGAAGACCGTGCTCTCGTGAGCACTTCATAGGCGCACGCGTTCATCGTAGGTAATTTTATCATCTTGGTATTTTTGCAATTTTTTTAGCACACAACATATCATCCTTTCCACCACCACCATCACACCATCATTTTTTTATTTTATCATCATCACCATCACCATCTCATCTTATTGTTTTCTTTTAACATATTCTCTTTCTTAACACATTTTAAAAAAATATAAAAAAATTAAAACAAAAAAAAGATCCCTTTTATTACAGCAGAAAAATTTAAAAAAAAATAAAAAAAAACAAAAAAAATTAACGCAGCAGCGGTGGGAGAACCCACCGCCGCCGCCCCTCTCCTCCAAGCGGCTCACCGCCCGCCCGCCAGCCAGCCGCTTACGCGCGGTCGCGCGGGCTCAGCCCTCCGCCCGCCTCCTCGCGGTCACGCCGCCACCGCCGCCTCCCGCGGCTCTGCGCCGCTCGCCCGGACCCCCCGCGCCGCCAAGCCCCCTCTTCCCCGCCTCCTTCCTCCGCGGGTGGCCTGCCTCCCGCGCTAGCGCCGTCTCGCGCCTCCCCACGCGGCAGCCCTCCACCCGCCTCCTCTGCGCGTCGCCGACGAAGGCCGCCGCCCGCCGTAGTCCTCTCCTTTGTTGGGTTCACCTGCAGAACGAAGAAGAGGGTAAACTTCTTCAATTTTTTTATTTGTAAACATTATGTAAATACTTTGTATAGTCTCAGTAATTACAATCAAGTCCCTCTGTATAGTTGTTTGTTTATTTCAGCTTTTGTATTTGCAAGCATACCCCTGTGTTCATGCTTTAATTTGGACCTCTCTTATGCATCATTTTATGCAATAAAAAATGTTTTTATGTTGAGCAACTTATACTCTGTCATGTGAGTATTTATTTGTATTTTTATGGTAGTTGGGTAATTAATTAAAAATGGTTAACTGAACTATTGCATATTTTACCCAATCTGGACTCTTAAAATTATACGTGACACACGGTTGCTCCAAAAAATCCACAAAAATTAGGAATGATGCCTTGAAATGTGATAAACTAACTGTCCAAATTTAATTTAAAATGGAGAAGTCTTGTGCCTGGAATAAATTGTAGAGTGAATTTAGTGTTTGATTTTTAGTTAAATCCACGTATATCCTTTTTGCGAAATTTCAATTCTCCTGTACTCTACATGAAAGTATCTTTTTGGGATAATTCGCATTCTGCTTAATTTGATAATTTGGATTTATTAGAAATTATTTACTCACTGTCACTCTATTTTCACTAAAAAATCCATAAAAAATTTATGACTTGTCAAAAAATTCCAAAAATATTATTGTAACTTCCTTGCATCATCTTTTAGTTCCTGTAATTTTTTTCATAATTTTTTCTTTCTGTTTGTGTGATAAATTGCGAGAAAACCCATAAAAAGTGTGCATTTTTCATTATTGCATTTTAACCCCTAAAATTCTAAAAAATATGTTTTGCATTCATCACTGGATTAGGATTCTAGGAAAAATACGAATTGGCTAAATTGGACTTCTTTTCCATTAAAATTAATTTGGCCTTGTTTGTGTAATCTAAGTGTCTTGATTCACTTGCATTTGTATTCTTGTTGCATAAAAAATATAAAAAAATACCGCATTGGAAATCTAAAATCTTTATTTTCAAATTAAACCCAAGTTGTTCCTTTGCCTCCCTGAGTTCGACCCCGGACTTGCCCGGGATATAAATTAAGCCGAGACACTCTTCACGGAGATCTTCTCTCGGTTCTGACTGAATCGCTAAGTACACGTATTGCAACGAACAAGAATTAATCATCGTATTTACCGACTCGTCAGATGGCGCCGTTGCCGGGGAGGCAAACGGCTTAGGGATTAGTTTAAAAATTTGGATTTAGATTTCACTTACTCGGGTAGTCTGACCCCCGAGCCACTTGTATTTATTCCATTTTTTTGAAATTATTTCTCTTTATATTTTTGTATATATCTTGTTGTTTATCTCTCTAATATAAATCTCATTTTCCTTGCGAGGGCCCGGTGGACTTGGAGTGCATCGGAGGTCGACGGACGCGACACGCGCCGACTGCTGAAGAGCAAGAGAATTAATTTATCTTCGAGAGAAATTTTGTAATTATTGTAATAATTTAGGAAATTCACACTTTCCAGCGGCTCTTGTTTGAGAGCTCGCGCTTGTAACTGGATTGGACATTGGACCCGCTTGTGGTGTGTGGTTACTTGACGTAGAATAGGACTTGCACTCGCGGCTCTTAGAGCTTATTTTATTAGAATATCTTTATTGCTTGTGCTCGTAAATTTTTAGGACCACACTTCACATTTAACGAGACACACTTAGACCGCAGAGCTATTAGTCAAATTTAACTTGTTCATCACTCGCTAATAGAACTGCCTGTCTAGGAACGGTTTTCTCGTTTGCATTCATTTAGTATAAAATTTCAATTCTGCCTTGCATCCCGCATGTAGAGCGCGAGGATCACTGTAAGTCTTCTGAACTGGGCATGCATCATTGATTTCATTATTTGCATCGGCTTTTCTCGACTCCCTCCCCTTGGTTTTTGAAACTTAGGTCAAAAGGAAATCGGGACTGATCGTTAGGCGTGCTTTGTTTGGTGGACTAATCAAGTGATAACCAAACTAAAAATCGGGACTGTTAATCAGAGATGACACAAAAAAATTGACTAAAACTAACACTTGTTTTGGGAGAGCAAAACCCTCATTGTATGCTTGGCTAATTGTGATTATTGAGAGGTGAGGACGCATCCCTAGGATAGTGCCCAAAACCTACTTTGAGCCTTGCGTAATTGGATTTATATCTTGATTTATCACCTAATTAAAACTGAAAAGATAAACGGTCGGACTTTTGCGACCATCACTGTGTTGAGTAGGTGAACTCAAGGTTTGCTCTTGTGTTTGTTTGTTTTGTGTGTTATTCGGTGCACTTGCACGCTTTCTTCCTCGATCCGCTTCATTCTCCCATTTTCCCTCCAAGATGTCAGAATATTGGTCATCATATCCACGTCATTCTTCTTCGACCATATTTCGATCATCTCCACCCTCTCATTCCTCTTCATACCCACATCCCAACCGCGAAGTCAGAACTCCGACTGACTTCCGCACTTCTTCGTCTTTCTCACCTACCCCACATTCTTACACCCATGACCCACAACCACTCTGTATTGACTCACCATATTCTTGTTTGCTTGCTGGAATGAAGGAACCAATCAAAGAGCAAGCCACTGCTGAGATGAATGATTGGCATAATCAGTTGACCCCACATACCTCACTTTCACCTCGAGTTGGGACAGAAAAACAATTGCCATATACACATCCCGACTTAACCTTAGGGTACAACATGGTCGACCAAACAAACCGAATGGAGAGGCCTGCACTGTACGATCTTTCTGACTTGATTGACCTGAGTGATAGAGACCACATTGACCAACCTTCATATCACCCATTCGGAGAGCCGACATATACAGGGGATTGGACTTATGAGACCGATCTACAGACCCCCTGTTTACTGACTCCACCTTATGAGGCTCCGACCAACATTTGCCACACAGATGGGTCATACTCAACCCGGCAGTACACGCCTGAGTCAAGATGTGTTGAGTATAAGATCCCAAGTTCTCAGCAGTATCCTCCAACTGAGCAGACTTCTCTCATGATGTGTCATGAGAACTTATTGGAGGATGATATTGGTAGACTGATTAAGAGTCCAGGTAGGAATGTGGATCATGGATCTTGCGGATTGAATTTTAAAAACCTGGAAGACATCGGATTGACCACACATCATGTACAACTGGAGTCCCTTCTTCCTCCCTCTTCTACTAACCACTTTCTCTCCAAACCAGAGTCTGTACATTCTCCTAGTCCTCCTTCACCTACCAAAAAGACCAAAAAAATTGAAAACTCAGAAAATACCATAAAAATTGAAAAAGGAAAAGATCTAAAAAAAATGGATCCTGCGATTAGGGAAGCATTGGATAGAAAGTTGATTTTTGAGCTTCCCTTAATAATGGCCATTGAGCACTTTCCCGACCTTAAAAGATTTGTGAGAAGTAAATTGATGCCTAAAAGGTCGGACAATAAGAGAACAAGGACTGAGATACATATAGTGTCTATGGCCACATCTTTGATGATAGGGAGAAAAACCAAGAGCCGCAGAGTAAAGCGGTTACCTAGATTTGATTGTGAAATCAAAGATACCACATTCACCCATGCAAGAATCGATGATGACTTACCGATTAATATCATCCCGACCTTCGTGTCTGCCAAGCTCAAACTCGGATATGCCAAGAAGTCAAGAGAAATCATTCAGTTGGCAGATCGTACCATTAAACGGTCGAGAATAACCATTTCAGTCATCATCACTTTCCAAGGTGCTCTACTGGAGATGGATTTCACGATCATTGATATTGAGCACCGAGGAGAGTTCACCCAGTCTCCGATCATTCTTGGGAAGCCGTTCTTAGCCTTGGCTAAGGCAACTATAGATTGTGAGACTCAGGAGATCGATTTCTCTGCATTGGGAGCACTCCGACCTCACCCCATCTTTGAGGACACACGATATTCCAAGGTAACCCGTAAGGTTGCACACAGTCGTGACCTTCGAGAGACAATTGAGTCCCGTCTCTCTACTACACCTGAGATACCGACTGTTCAGACGACCATTGGTTTAGAGACTTCCTACAACACCACACCGCATACTGCTTGCACCACCACGCGACAGCTTCTAGAGAGGACTCACGACCAGAAGCTATCATTGAGTCGGACATGACCTTTGTGGATTGCCTTGATCATTTCTATGATCCGACAAAGAACCCAACAATGTCAAGCCAACTGAGAACATTGTGCCTTATCAGAGACGTGTGCTGACCTTGCAGGAGTATTACAATGCATATGGTGACTCATCTGATGATGAACCTCTGGTCAGAACCCCACACACACTACATCCAGGACATACACCAAAGGAGACAACTGGGACCAAATTGACCAATCTTGATAAATCGGTTGCTCCATCCTCTAGTCGGTCATCTGGTAAGAAGAAGAGAGTGTTGATTCCTTGAGGTGTTCCCCCGAACTCCTTAAGACGTATCAATCTCCTCTTCCTCTTGAGGCTTCAGGTTCTAGAAAACCGACTAAGAAGGTTACCTTCAATGTTCTAGAGAAGGAACTTTCTGAGGAGTCCTCATCAGGTCCGGATGAGGTGATCTACATGAGTGAGCTCAATTCGGCTGTTCTGAAGCCATATTTGAGCAAGCAGCCGTGTGTCGACCCTCGTTGGACGTTCCCCACACCTCACTATTATTCCTCTACGAACGATTCTGACAGCGACACATATGTATACTACCCACCCCCTCGCTCCCGCAAGATGGTCCGTCACAAACCTTCTTGATCATTGTATAGATTCACTCCACTTGTACATACTCCCTTCTTTGTATATTCTCCAGATCACATCGGTTCTCACACTTACTCTTGTCCTACACTTAGGCTTACCAAGAGCCTAAGTATAGGGGGAGCCGATGCCCGCCATGTGTACATACTCATCCATTTCTCCTCTTGACCTCGTCCGCCCCATTTTTGCTCTTCTTCTACACTTAGGCTGTCCAGAGCCTAAGTATAGGGGGGGCAAATCGACTTCTATACTATTTATTATTTTATTCATCCTACGCTTAGCACGAGCTATGTCTTTTTCTCGCTTCTTGTGCCACGAGGACATAGCACATGCTAAGTATAGGGGGCGTGTATATATTACATATATACTTTACCCATAGCTCGTACTTTCACGTATTTTTTATGGGGTGGGTAAAAAAAACTTTTTCAAAAAAAAGTTTTTTTGTTCTCTTTTCTTATTTGCTCTAAAAAAATTTTTCCAAAAAAATGTGTCCTTTATTATTTACCTATATCTTTTCAAAAAAAAACTTTTCAAAAAAAAAACTTTTTCTTACAAAAAAAACTCTTGAAAAAAAAGAGCAAAACTTTTCTAAAAAAAACTTCTTTGCCTTTGTTTGTCAAAAAAAAAAACTTTTTGAAAAAAAAACTTTTTCTAAAACTTAAAAAAATCATTAAAAAAACTAAAACTAAAAAAACTAACTAATAAGCTGGTTTAACCCCTGACACATTCACTTTCACACAAGACTAGTGATGTTCAAGAACACTTGGTTTATGAGCCCTTGAGATTCTGAGTTAACCAGCCTTAGTCATTAGGGTCTTGGACTTAATTACTCACATTTCCCTAGTTTGAAAGATTTGTGTGCTATATTGCATGCTTAGTCTCTACCTTAAGAATATGATCAGCACCTCACATACACGACTGCAGTTATGATGAGATGAGTTGAAATTTCACTTGAGGATCTGGGATGAGGGATTTGAGTTTGGACTTGATTTAATGATGCTCGAGGATGGGATAAAATCAATGAAGGCTTCATGAAACTTGAGTGTCAGCATCTTTAGTCAGTATGAGAACATGGTTATGTACTATCTCTTGATATTTACCTATGTGCCAGGGTGTGATAAAATAAAAAAATTGTTGAACAGTGTGCGCCAACTCTTGGTAAAAGCAGTGGAGCTAGCCAAAAATACTACAAATCAATGAAATGTCAAAGAAAAGCTCTCATTCCATACAAAGTCAAATATCAAAGAGCTTCCACCAAAGGCGAGCGCTCCCAACCATTTCAAAAGTGTCCACTTGGACCACCGCTATTAGGACCAGGAGTCGGGCTTGCACCAAAAAAAGGGCTCTGCATCGTAAATGCTACAAGTCTGGGTGTAGAAGGTATAATAGATACTCAAAAAAGACACACCCCGGTGTACTCCCAGGAAAACAAGTGCAGACGGCTCCAACTTCTCTTGACGGACGCACTGATCAACACCAAAAAAATGCGTTGCGTAATAAGGCACTTGAGAGGATCCTTGTTCCAATGAGAGGGAGAGAAGAAATGACACAATCCTATGCCCTTCATCAATTGGCCTTCCATCTACACTTTCAAGTCTGACAACTAAAGAGACGGTGGATTGGATGCAAGAAATGGTTTATTCCCTAGTGTTGAGGATCGGGTCCTTAGGAGAGTCTCTTGGACTGGAACCTTGTGTGACGTTGTGACTCTACTCTTGTAACTGCGGTCAACACTTAAAGTCATATCCCTACTATATATGTATACAAAGAGAGTCTGATGATTAGGGAAATTGGATACCTTTTGACTAGAGCTTGGTTCAGCTTAGAATTTTAGGATCTCTAAACCGAGAGTTCTTGAACGGATCAAGTCTTATATTCACATGCACAGTCAGGGGTTAACCTAACTTATTCATTCTTTATTTGCTCGAGGACTAGCAAAGTTTAAGTATAGGGGGGTGACGAATCCACGATTCATCATCTCAATATCTTGATCTTAGCAAAATCCACGAGTAAATTCTCTAATAAATGTATATAAAATCAATAAATTAACAAATGACTCTTGTAAATAAAATACATGAATTATTGTATATTAGATTGTACAAAATAAATTAACAATAAAAAGCCGCAAAATCAAAGGAGTTTTATACATGTAAATAGCCCTTAACTTTATGTATTTTTAATAATTTCATATCAACTCCTTTTTGGCTAATTCTTTCTCCAACATGTTCATATCAATGTATATAAAAATACAAAAATACAAAACAAAATTTACCTCAAATAAATACTCCTAGATCCCAATGGGAAAAAGCCGTAAAGACCAACTTCCAAGCTAAATTCCCGCTCCGTATGAATTCCAAATTCACCAAACTCACTTTTAAAGTTCAAGTTAGAAAATTATCTATCCAACGGAAGTGGTTTCATTAAAATCGGAGCTCATTTGCAAAAGTTGGGTTTTGGGACCTAGATGTACATTGTATACCTTGTATATATTCATTCTTTCTTTAATTTTTATTGTATCCTTCATAATTACTAAAAATACAAAAAAAATATCATGACTGTTTTGTATTTTAATTATATTATTTTATAGTATTTTTCTGTTGTAAATATCTCTTATTAAAAAGACAAAAAAATACATATTAGAAAAGTAAAAAAATATATGTACATGTTGTTTGTCTTCCCTTGTAAATTCTCCACTATTTATTTTCTTCTTTTTTATTCTATTGTAATTAAAGTAGCCAACTTTATTTCATTTATTTATTTATTATACATTCTCTACAATAACCACCATTCAACTCATTCTACCACCAACCTCCATTCAACCCCACCATTTTTCTAACTTCTAATTCAACTCCACCATTTTATTAACCTCCATCCCACTCCATCTTAATTCTAACTTCCATTTTTTCCATCTCTTTATATACATTCCATCCTCCTCAATTTGCCTTTGATCCATCTTTATGTGAGGAGAGCCAAGTTCCCAGAGTTGAATCGATGACAGCGACGCAACCGCGGTCGAGCGACGACGGCCCTCTCTCTGGTGTGATCCGTTGGTTTTTTGGCCAACATCGCAGCCGCAACCGCGCGCTGCTCGAGCTCATCGCACGCCGGCGATTCGAGCGAAGACCGTGCTCTTGTGAGCACTTCATAGGCACACGCGTTCATCGTAGGTAATTTTATCATCTTGGTATTTTTGCAATTTTTTTTAGCACACAACATATCATCCTTTCCACCACCACCATCACACCATCATTTTTTTATTTTATCATCATCACCATCACCATCTCATCTTATTGTTTTCTTTTAACATATTCTCTTTCTTAACAAATTTTAAAAAAATATAAAAAAAATTAAAACAAAAAAAAGATCCCTTTTATTACATCAGAAAAATTAAATAAAAAATAAAAAAAATTAACGCAGCAGCGGTGGGAGAACCCACCGCCACCGCCCCCTCTCCTCCAAGCGGCTCACCGCCCGCCCGCCAGCCAGCCGCTTACGCGCGGCTGCGCGGGCTCAGCCCTCCGCCCGCCTCCTCGCGGTCACGCCGCCACCGCCGCCTCCCGCGGCTCTACGCCGCTCGCTGGACCCCCCGCGCCGCCAAGCCCCCTCTTCCCCGCCTCCTTCCTCCGCGGGTGGCCTGCCTCCCGCGCCAGCGCCGTCTCGCGCCTCCCCACGCGGCAGCCCTCCGCCCGCCTCCTCTGCGCGTCGCCGACAAAGGCCGCCGCCCCGCCGTAGTCCTCTCCTTTGTTGGGTTCACCTGCAGAACGAAGAAGAGGGTAAACTTCTTCAATTTTTTTTATTTGTAAAAATTATGTAAATACTTTGTATAGTCTCAGTAATTACAATCAAGTCCCTATGTATAGTTGTTTGTTTATTTCAGCTTTTGTATTTGCAAGCATACCCATGTGTTCATGCTTTAATTTGGACCTCTCGTATGCATCATTTTATGCAATAAAAAATGTTTTTATGTTGAGCAACTTATACTCTGTCATGTGAGTATTTATTTGTATTTTTATGGTAGCTGGGTAATTAATTAAAAATGGTTAACGGAACTATTGCATATTTTACCCAATCTGGACTCTTAAAATTATACGTCACACACGGTTGCTCCAAAAAATCCACAAAAATTAGGAATGATGCCTTGAAATGTGATAAACTAACTCTCCAAATTTAATTTAAAATGGAGAAGTCTTGTGCCTGGAATAAATTGTAGAGTGAATTTAGTGTTCGATTTTTAATTAAATCCACGTATATCCTTTTTGCGAAATTTCAATTCTCCTGTACTCTACATGAAAGTATCTTTTTGGGATGTTCGCTTTCTGCTTAATTTGATAATTTGGATTTATTAGAAATTATTTACTCACTGTCACTCTATTTTCACTAAAAAATCCATAAAAAATTCATGACTTGTCAAAAAATTCCAAAAATATTATTGTAGCTTCCTTGTATCATCTTTTAGTTCCAGTAATTTTTTTCATAATTTTTGCTTTCTATTTGTGTGATAAATTGCGAAAAAACCCATAAAAAGTGTGCATTTTTCATTATTGCATTTTAACCCCTAAAATTCTAAAAAAATATGTTTTGCATTCATCACTGGATTAGGATTCTAGGAAAAATACGAATTGGCTAAATTGGACTTCTTTTCCATTAAAATTAATTTGGCCTTGTTTGTGTTTTCTAAGTGTCTTGATTCACTTGCATTTGTATTCTTGTTGCATAAAAAATATAAAAAAATACGGCACTGGAAATATAAAATCTTTATTTTCAAATTAAACCCAAGTTGTTCCTTTGCCTCCCTGAGTTCGACCCCGGACTTGCACGGGATATAAATTAAGCCGAGACACTCTTCACGGAGATCTTCTCTCGGTTTTGACTGAATCGCTAAGTACACGTATTATAACGAACACGAATTAATCATCGTATTTACCGACTCATCACCCTCCCAGCCTTGTGTATAGTCCACTATACTTAGCATTAGTTGATCCTACTTATAGGGGTAATGGTCGACTTCTCATGCATTCATTTCTTCATTATTTCATACTTTATTCTACCATTGCAGTATATGATCTTTCATTCTCAGTATGAGTTATGTGTTCTCTTTTTCTCTCTGATCTATGAGGACATAACTCAAGCTAAGTATCAAGGGTTGTATATACATTGTATATACTTTAGCCATAATTCGTACTTTTGTATTCTTAATAATATGGTTAATTAATAAAAATTAAAATACATACAGTTCTTTGTATTCATTGATTAATAAGTCAAGTTTAAAATGTTTTTTTTTTGAAAATATTTGAGAAATAGTTTGAAAATCCTTTTGAAAATCGTTTGAAAACTATTTGGAAAATAATTTGTTAAATATTTTAAACCTTTTTCAGAATGTTTTTTTTGCAAAAATTTATTTTCTTTCTTTGAAATAAAATGTTTTGAAAATCTATTTGTAAATAATTAGGAAATGGTTGAAAAAATATTTATATATATATATATTGTTTGAAAAATCTTTGCAAAATAATTTTCAAATTTTGTAAATGATAGCAATAATTATTTATCAAAGTAGTTTGCAAAAATTAGATTTCAAAATGTTTGTAAAAATCTTTCAAATTATTTTGAAAACACTATACATAATCCAATCAAATAAGATTCTTTACAAACTCATAAATACATTGTGTAAATTCTTTAATCCTAATTCTTATAATTAAAAAGATGCGCTCCCGTGTAAATATATGTGCATATCCCCTTCGTTCTAAAAACCTTTTTGTTTTGAAAAATCCCTAAATTTTGCAAAATAAAAAACCCCTAAAACATTTGCAAAAACTTTTCAAAATTGCATAAACATTTGCAAAACCTTTAAAATCCATAAAATTACACCACAAAAATATTTTCCTTGCATTGTACAAAGCATTTGCATTTTTCAGATTGATGTTAATAATTGAAGTAGTCTAAGTAAAATATGAAGATTGGAGCTTGGTTGGACCTTAAATTTTCTTAATCACTGGAATCTTATAGGAGCTGGAATTGAGATACTTCATGTTTTCTAGACTTAATTCTTAGAAACCATGAGACTTAGTTCAATATCATCGTGAATGCCTAAGTAGAATATTTCAGAATACACATATGGCTCTTGTTGGTAATGGCCTAGCTTGCACACCCGCACCACTTTGCTCACCTTAGTTGAAGTGGTAGAGGGATGGATTTGCTGGCATGAGCCACCTGCCAATGAAAACATTGGAAGTCACACATTTGTGGCCATTGTACCCCAACCTCATGCAGTAGCAAACATGTCTAAAGACAGAGTTGTGGGTTGCAATAAAGCTTCGAAAGAGGGATAGTCTTCTGGCTCAAGAAGAAAAAATCCTTATATAAATGTTGTTGTATATAGTATTAAAAAATTCATATTTAAAAATCCAAAAAGAAAAGAAGTGTCAAATTTAAAGAAAATCAATTCTCATCGGAGTATGTATATAGATGTATAGTCAAATAAGCAAGCTTGAGCTTCAAAGTCATATGTACGTGAGCCTACAGCCGGATGACTTGATTACACTGGTCAAGCATCTGAAGATAGGTACCTACACTAGATACCATCCATTCTTCCCTCCACCTCCTCTTCTTGAGTTAGTTTTACTTAAACTTATAAGGGAATACCTTACTTCTCGAGGAAAGAGTTGTTCGATTAGGGAATTAGGGTCACCATGTTGGACAAGATTGACTTTTACGAGGCATCCGAGGAGAGCTACATAACATCTACACTGTCCAAGATATATTCACAGTCATAAGGGTTTCGTACGAGTTGACTTATCCTGACTTGGCTATTAAGGAGACTTGAGCAAAGTTTTGTGATTCTCAAAGGTTGTTGTATTTCAAGTTCAATTCTCAATAATGTTCCGACTAAACCTAAATGTCCAAATGTCAAGCTGGGCTCCAAACTTTGATTTTACGAAGACAAGTTTAAGAATTAAAATCAATCCAAGTTCTTTCTTTTTCTTTTCTTTATTTTATATTCTGCACTTATAGGCATAAGTGTTTGCTAGGGACTAGCAAAGAAAGTCTAGGGGTTGATGAATCTTCATTTCATCATCTTTATTCTTTCATTTTGTCCTTTAAACCAAAATAAATACATGTAAATAACATTATTTTGCATAAATTAAGATTCATTATTTATTGTATAAATATTGTACAAATTAATTGTTTAGAGCTAAAATAAAAGAATAAAAAAGAAATGAAAAATAAATAAAATGCCAAAGGTATTTTATGACCCTAAACCCCAAGACCTAGGCATCATGATGATTGGGTCAACAGGGAATAAAGTAGGGGGAGATAAGGGTCTAAAACACAATAAAAACCGTAATTTTTATTCTTTAATAATTTACTTTTGGGACCTATTTTATTCTTTATTATTTATTCATCAAATCACTAAACTTTATACATGAACGTTGAAGATAAAAATACATAGAAAAATAAAAAATTTACATTCCACAAAAATAATACAAATTGTACATTTTACACTCAGAATAAAATTCCAAACCCCAAACTACCCTTACCCATATCTTCTTCATATGAACTCAAAATGCATCAAAATCATATTTAATTATATATAACTTTAATAAATACATAATGAAGCTGGTTTCATTTAATTTGGAGTTAAGATGTAAAAGTTAGGTTTTGGACCCTTATTATACCTGAATAAAATATTCGCTTTTCTTATTCTTCGTAATTTTTACAATTTTATATTTTTTATAATTAGTAAATATTGTTTATAGTAAATGAACATATTTAGAAATAATAAAATCATAAAAATACATTGTAATAAAATAATATATAAAAATGCATAGATGAATATACAATACTCATACACATATAATTAATGTCCATATTTATTTAAGTATATAAATAAACTCAGAAAAACACAATAAATATATATTTGAGTATATTAAAATATATTATAAATATATAAAATCTATGAATAAAATTATAAAATCTAAAATACAAAATAAAATGTATAAAACATAGGTTAATATACCTATAATTATACTTGTGAATAGTAGCCTATAATAAATAACTTCATAAAAATAAATAAAAATAGGAATAAAATATCACGTAAAATAATAAACATTTTTTATTTTATAAATTTTTTATTTAATGAATTTATTAATTTTTTATTTAACTTTTCCAATAGTTTTTGTCTTCTAGTGATCCAACTGGACCAATATGAGGCCTCCGTCTGTTGGCTGCAGGTTAACTCTTCTAACCTGGGCCTAGTTGTGACAAACTAGCTGCACCCCCTCATTTCTCGATTTTCTACGTCATGACCCATGGCTCGAGGCCTTGTACTCCCTTCATGGAAGATGTAAACATATCAACCGTGATTCACGACAACCATTTCTTCATCTCCATTTCATCTTCTATTGTACGAAATCTTCCATCGAACTTCTCCCTTCACTAGCCTGTACAAAAACCCTCCTCTTCCATTTTGATTTTTTGGGTCCCCTTTTTTCTCCCGTTCTTCCCCTCATCTTGTGCCTAGAGGCTTTAGCGAGGTGACAACTCGTTTGCCCCTCATTTTGCAGTGAGGATGCATAGTTTAAAAGGTGTTCCCACCATCTCAATTGTCCTCCACTGTGATGTTTCTTCTCGCAGGCTCCAGCCTGCTCGAGGTTAGTTTTCTATCTTTTTAGGCAGTTTTCCTTCTTGTCTTTCATATATGCATCCTAGTTTGTGTTTTAATCACTATTCTAGCCTAGGATTAAGATCTTAGCTTCACCAGTGCTCTAGAGCTCCGACCATCATTATTCACTATACTACCCCTATTCCAAACTGCTTAACCATCTCACTTCTTTCCCTGTTTGTTTCTCCACATTGCACTTTATCTAACTCACCCAGATTGCCATTGATCTGGACCATCAAGGTCCTTCCCTTTACCCTCGTCTAATCTTGCCGCCCCTTCACCATTTCACATCGACTTCCATCAATAATAGCCAGGAACTTACCCTTTGTGTTGTACTTTTCACCACCTTTGCAGGTCTTGAAGGGCTTATTTGAGGGCCCTTTGCATCGAAAAACCTCCCAGGTCAGCTCTTGAACAACCAAGCTCCTTGGCTCGATCAACGCACCCTAGACATCTTTGAAGCATCTGAGAGACGCGGGAAGCTTACAGGAGCAGAAAAATATCATTGATGGAGCTCCGAGTGATTGAAGGCATTCCCGACAGTGGATCTAAGCTCGGCCACGATGAGTTCTTCATTGTTCTCCCATCATCCACCTCAACTCTCTGATAAAGTGGCATACCCCAGATTTGTTGAGAGTCGTTGGATCTACATAGCCCTAATGTTGATCTTTGCTAGAAAATCTAATCTTCGACGCAACCGACGGAGCACCATCGTGTAAGGAGCGGTTGACACACACCAAGAGGATACACTTGAGCCTTACGATTCAACGCCACTTGGGGGTAATTTGCAAGCCTTCATTTTTTTATTTCATTTTAGTCTTCTAATATTTTATTCGTGCCTTATATTTTGAGGACAATTTGCAAGTTAGACCCCAAGCTTTCATTGAGTTATACTTTAGTCCGGTCGAACTCAACTTTCGTGGCGCCCCACGTAAGCTGAGCATTTTGTAGCTAACCTCCTACGAGTTTTTGTAATTGTCCTTTAGTATTTAAAATTTGCAATTCTGTTATAAAATTTTGGGTGTTTTGCACATTATCTCGTGTCCTTTATTTTATTTGCAATTATACCCTTGTTAGATTATTATTTTTGTTCATGTCTTGTTTTTTTCCAAAAATAACATCCATGTTCTAAAAATTATAGGAAAATAGGATAACATTTCTGATTGCATGCTTTTTTAATGCTATATAATTAGTTTTGCATTTTATATGCGTTCCTATTTTCTAAAATTCTAAAAGAGCACATTTTATCCCTGCGTGCCTTAAAACATCCAAAAGATATAAAACCAAAATTAAAAATTCCAAAAAAATAATGTTTGTTAATTATATTATTTTGTACTTCCAGACCAAAATCCCTAAAATATAAAAAAATGATAAAATTAAAAAGCTCTAAAATCCTTATTAAAATTATAAAAACTCTACAAAAATTCCAAGAATAATTCTTTATTTTTATCATTGTTATTTATATATTATTATGTATTAAAATTGATTTTGAGAAATTTTGAACCTTTTTGTATTTTTAATCTTCAAATTAATTCGCACATAATTGTGTATTTTAGAATTTAGAAATCCATAAACATTAGAAAGAATATTTGAAAAATCATAAAAAATAGTAGAAAAATATAAAAAACAAAAAAATATTATGTGATCTTTTTTATTATTTTTATTTGTGTTTATAATTATATTACTCTATATAGTATAATATATCTATATATAGTTATATATTATAGTCATTAAAAAAGAAATTAAAAATCATAAAAAGACAAATCAAACATAAAAATTATAAAATTTTAAAAATATACTTTAAAAAACAAAAATACATAAAAATATAAATAAAAAACCCTCACAAAAACAAAAAAATAAGAGAAAAGGAAAATTTTTGCACATTATCGCACAATCTATCACATATGCTCCTTGTGTTCGACCTCTGAATATACTTACATGTATACACTCTTGTTTTAGAGTTATCATAAAATTTAACTCCACGTTTATTTTGTGTTTTATTGTTATATATATATATATTGTAGGTTAATTGTTGTCTGAATTTGGGATTTGTGAGTGATCGCCTCAACAACATCTTGTCTTTGCTTTTCAGCGAGGATAAATTTTAGATCCTTGTAGAACCCGGTTCAACAATGATGTGGCAGAGTGCTGCAAAGCTCGGATGCAATAGGGGCTACTTCAGCAACAAGGTTTTCACGAACACCTTGGACCTTGCCTCGAGGTGTGCTCGTGATTGTGCAATCGACTACGGAGGTTCACGCTATCGCCGTGAACCTATAAAGGGTTGGAGATTCTTCTCCCATGCCGGTGGATGGGGAGACACATCGTGACACTCGGTTCCTTTATGGGAACTTCAAGATCATGTGAGTGAGAGGGAGATAACATGGCGCATCGGGTCCTACTGGGAGCGATTGTGCAGGGCACGAGGAGGAGATGACGGAGGTGTGTCGCAGGTAAGTATGGTAGTTACCGCAAGACATGAAGGAGAGGGTTGTAGGAGACAAGGAGGTGTTGAGTGGTCGAGGTAAAGATGGTTCGCACGGATAGTTGGCTAAGAGAGAGGGCGAAGGATGCGATGGAAATCGCGGGTGAACGGTAGAGCGGTTGGGCAACACGCAAAGCAGAGGAAGGGGACGGAGAGGGTCAACTACAAGGTAGGAAAAATAATAATATAAATAAATATTTAAAAAAAGAATAATAATAAAAAATTAAATTAAATAATTAAAATTAAAATTAGAATAGGAACCATAAATTAAATAAATAATTATTAAAATAATATAAAGTAAATAAGAAGTAATATAAAATAAATAAATAAAGTAAAAATAAAAAAAATAAATTAATAAAAAAATTAAAATTAAATAAAAAATAAAGAAAATAGGGGTGACACATGACGACTCCAGGAGCTGCCACGTGTAGCTCCCACAAAAATAAAAAACTAAATCCAAAGAAAAATTAAAAATGAAATAACAAAATAGGTCAAATCAAAAAGTTGTCAAATGAAATTTCTTATCTAGACGAGATCTACAACTTTCGCGAAGGGTCCAAAACCAAAATAAATCATTTGTCCAGAAAGTATTTTTGTTGCATCATATATATAATACAACATTTTTGTGTTTTGTTATTTTTTATCAATTTAAAATAATATAAAAATCAAATAAACTATAATAAAATTTTAAAAATATTTATAAATTAATATATTTTTTTTTGATTTTTAATAAATAGAAAATAAATAAATAAAATAAAAAAGACATATGTATAAATTGTATGTACAAACTCACGTTGCTTTGATTTTTGCTTTAATTTTTATTTGGATTTTTGTATGTTTTATTTAAATAATAATCAAATAAAATAAATGCAAATAAATAAATAAAAAAGATTTGTTTTATACATAAATTAATAAGAACAAATTAGGTAAATAGGTACAATATACAATAAGGACCCAGACCCAAGTTTCACATACAAACTCCGATTCTTTTGAATTTGGTCCTTTTTTGAAGGTAATTGAAGACACATTAATTCAAAAGTGTGTATGGGTCCATAGGAGACTATATGAAAGAGATATTCACATTTTAAGGCTTTTAGTCTCAAACTAGGGTTAGGGATTTATTGATTATTTTACAAGTTACTAATTGTTGATATTTTTCATTTATTAGTGTTAGTAGTATGTACATTAAATTCTGAGTTAGCAAAAAATAAATACAAATAGGAAAAATATGGTATAATACATGTGATATTTGCAAAGGGATTCATGCTTCTTATTTAATGCAAATATGCATGCTAAAATGCATAAATTAATTCTAAGTGCATGAATAGTACAGATACAGAATATATAGAGAAATGCAACAGATTACTCGAGAAGGAAGCTCTATTTTTAACTTTTAGAGTGATGAATCACGGATTCGTCACTCATGAATATGATTCATAAGCTTTAAGTATTAACTTAGTAATTTATCCAATATTGATAATATGATTATCAAGTGCATTGGTTTATGAAATTTGCAACAACTTCCATATATGAAAGGAGATATGGCGTGTACATATGATGTACACATGGCTCCATATGGTTCAGTTCTAATTGAATTAGGACTCTAAAGTTGTTGTTTATTTTATTTTAATTAATTTTTATTGGATATAATAAGTATATGATCCTTATTGAATTCAGAATTGGTCTTAGCCATTGATTTAAAATCCAAAGGCTACCGAGGCACATGTAGGTCGTTGCTTTAAGTATAAAAGGAGGGCAAGGGCTTTTCCTTTTTACAAATATTCTAAGAGAAAGTCCTTATCTAAATTTCATACCTCTTAGAAAGAGCGAGTCTTAAAATTCTACTCTCACAACTCTCTTCTCGTTGCCCTAGTCAATGTCAGGCTTCATGGAAAGCAACGTGACTCATCTTTGTTCCCTCAAGAGAGAAGTCTGTAGATCTAACTTCAATTAGGGAGGCTTTTTTTGTAGAAATTCATGCATCAAAGGTAATATTGATTTACCTTTCTTATTCAACATGAAGATTATACATCATAAAGGAAATTCTTTCCTTTTTTATTTCTACATGCATAAATAATTGTGCTACATTTTCTAGTTCATACGATTTATTTTGGCAAATTGTTTGATATACATTCCTCATTTCTGTGATGCATAGTAAAATTTTTTATTTAATTTTTATTGGTATTAGAGCAACAGTTTAAAGGATTTGTATTGCATACAAGTCTGATGAACAATAGGCTACATCATCGATTATCGGTACACTGTCCTGCAACAATGTTAGCGATGTGAATGATTCAAAAACTTTCAAAGTTTCTATAGTTCTTATATATTTTTAGATGTAATTTTAGGATATATATGAGGTATATAAGTTTTGGACTCATATCCAAGATATGTACTAAGTGTTGGTGAAATTCGGGAGAAGATTCAGATGTTAAAAGCGCTCGCAGACTTCGATTCTGACCAAAGATTCTAGAAATAAAATATTGATTTTTTGGATACTATTTTTAGGTTATATAGTATGATAAAATACCAATTAATAAGTCAAATATCAAGTTCCCAATCAGTGCGAAAAAGTTTCGCATAATTCCAACCTTGTGGCCTCAAGAAATTGGATTTCTTCATAGGTGGAGTTGGAAGAGGACTAGATCATCTTATCGACTTATTTCATATATTTTAGGAATAAAAATTGATGGAAATATATTTTATATATTTATATTTAGAGTTGGACCTAATATTTTAGGAATATTAGGCGTTGCAATGGATTTTATGTCCAAGTTATATGATGCTTTATAATTTGGTGTGATGGTCGCAACTTGCAAATTCGAATCATAAATCATTGTTTGTTTATTTTGAAAATATGCAATAAAATATAATGCCTTTTTATTTCATATTTTTTCTGATTAGTTATGCACTTGAATGTTTATAATGCAATTAGAAATTGTGGAATTAATTTGATTAATTTCATGGATTATCTAGATTATTGTACTAGACATCTTTCACAGTTGAAATTATTTTGATTCAAAGAATTGTCTAGATTGTTGCACTAGACCTTTTGAAATTGAAAAGGGAGCTTTTGAATTCAAGAAGTGTCTAGATTGTTGCACTAAACCTTTTGAGAAATTTTAAAGTATTTTAAATTCTTAAAATATCTGTGAGTTACCATATAGTATCATACATGGTCGAAAGATCAACAAAACCTCCTTATTACATGTACTGATTGTGTTGCCTCGAATTGATTCAGAGAAGGTGTCTTGGCCATGAAAATGCTTATGGGTTACTTAATTGGCACCCAGCGTCTCATTAAGGCTCCTAGTTAGCATTGTCTATCCAACTTGGTTGGATCTGTTTTGATGAAAGGTGGCATGAGGAGTCATGGCGTACGTTAAAAACTTAAATTAGACCATTAAATTGTACTAAGTGAGGGTATAATACTATTTGGCAACATCAAGTGCATAAAATATCAAACCCTTGTTGGGACAACTTATGTCCTTGTTTTAGTTGGATTAAAACTACGACAATAAGCATGTGTGCTAACTTTATCCCTTAGATTAATCTTTTAAATATGATTCAAAATGACTAGTCATTAATTTAAACATGACAATTTCGTTACAAGGATGATGTGATCGTAAATAATTGTATAACATGGTACTTCCATTACGAGGGAGTGGTGAAACATGTTTGGATTTTGGTGACTCCTTTCAATAGAGAAATTATCTAATCTTAGTCCAAATGTTGGACATTAATCTGAATGTGATTCGGATGTAATGAGAATATTATATTTACGGCTTTGATTCTATCAAACATCTTTGAGAAATCTCCTTGATCTGGATTTGAGATATGATCTCAATATCCAAGTAACTACATCTCATTCACATTTTTCATGATTTGGGATATTGTACCATAGCATATTATCCCTTGTTAGGAAGAACACCCTTAACCAGATTGGGTGTAACAACTTTAGCCACTTCTTCACTTGATTGTGATGATTGTGGCTTCTGATAGGACTCATATGCCTTAATTGAAAGTGAATATGACAACTCAGATAATAAGGAAGCATTGATCAAATTCAGGATAAGTGACGATGAAGTAAATTTTGATGAACCTATTAATGATGAACATAGAGATGCTTTGACTCAAATGCATGACTTAGTTATTAAACTTGAATAGGAAAATAATTTTCTAAAAGCTAATGCATGTGTAATAGAAAATCGGGAATCCAAAGTTAAACAACTTGAAATTAACTTACAACAACTTAGATCATGTGCATTCACAAAATATAAAAATGTATCTTGGGTGAGGTATCTTATGTGATTGAACTAGAAATATTCTAAGATAGGTCACATGGACTTATTAGAATTGTCTCGGGAGGCATTATAGAATAGCTCTTCACAAGCAAGTGCTTCATAGAGATCATTCCTATTCAAAAAGGGAACATGTTTACTTTGGATTGATGATAGAAGAATAAACTGAAAAGTGAAGAATTTAAGGATATTTATTATGCATCAGTGGTTCGGAGTATCATGTACAATTAGACATATACTCAACTGAAATCAAGTAGCATTTGGGTCGCTATCAAAGTAATCTTAGTATGGATCACTTGAAAAATGAAAAGGAAGTTCTTAGGTATTTATAAGGCAGAAAAAACATATAACCATGTACATGCAATATGGTTATCCTTCATATTAATGGAATATTCAACTTTTGTGTGGTGCATTGAAGCAACATTTTATTACATGTTTCTACTCGTTAGGGAAGCAGTGTCATGGGAGAATGGGAAGTAGTCAGATGTTATTGTTTCCACTACGAGGGTAGATTTGTATCAGACATTATTGTTTCCACTATGAGGGTAGATTTGTAGCATACTTTAAGGCTTTAATTTAAGGATTCTGTTTGCAAAATTTTATATTATTTGGAATTTGTCGAAAATATTACCACACCTCTAAGACCTTACTGTGGTAACGTCGTGGTTGTCTTCTTATCGAATAATAATAAATCCTTAGAGGTTTAAAGCATGTGGAGTTAGAGTAGTTATTAGTAAAGGAAATGTTCAGAAACAAAAAAATTCAATAGCGTACATCAATACTAATTTGATGATAGTAGATCTATTAACTAAAAGTTGATGCATATGCATTTTTTGGTATTTTAAAAAAAGATTTTGCAAATGTTTTTACTATTTTAGTTTTGGAAACGTTTTTATACTTTTTGAAAATAAAAGATTTTGGAAAAAACTAGGTATACATATTTACACGAGGATGTATCTTTTATTTAAAAAAATTAAGTTTAAGAATTTACAAGGGGTAAGTAATCATTTTTTAAGATATATACATAAAGAATTGATAGATAATTTTAGGGTGATGCATATATTCCTTAAACTTATTTGAAAAAATATTTTGCATGCAATTTTTGAAAACTATAGTCCAAAATAATTTTTACAAACATTTACACATATTTGAAAATCATTTTACAAAAGATTTCAAATAGCATATATAGATTTTAAAAAAAAAATTTGCAACCATTTTCCAAACATTTACAAATGATTCTACAAACATTTTTATTTCACACAAAGAAAATAAATTTTCAAACCAAAAATATTTTGACAAAGGTTGAAAATATTTAACAAAATATTTTCCAAATAGTTTTCAAAAGATTTTGCAAAAATATTTTTAAACTATTTTCAGCTATTTTGCAAAAAATATTTTTACATGATTTATTAATCAATAAATACAAAAAGTATTTGAGGAATAATCAAAATCTTTTTATTAAGTGTTTTTAATGAATTTAATGGTATTTGTATCTATAATTATTATTACAAAAATATGTAAGTACAAGTTATGGTTAAAGTATATATGTAGCATATACGACGCCCCTATACTTGGCTTGAGCTATGCCCTCATAGATCGGAGAAAACAAGAAGACATAACTCATACTGAATATAGAAAAGTCTAAAGAATAAACGAATGAAGAAATGATGAATCAATGAGAAGTTGACCGTCCCCCTATACTTAGGAACAAATAATCCTAAGTATATTGGACTATATACAAAGTACGGAGGGTCAAGGGTGGGAATGAACAGATCGTACTCTGACTTTCTCCCCCTATACTTAGGTTAAGATATCCTTAAGTGTAGACAAGAAAATGAGACAATGGAGAGGATAAAAGAATAAAGGAAATCGGGGTGCACACCCACCAATACTTAGGACAAAGTACGTCCTAAGTATAGAAGACTGACAAAAAGGGGTGACACCTTTTTGGTAGAAAAATACAAATGAAAAAAAAGAAGAAAAGAAGAAAAGAGATATGAAGATGAAAGAAGATAGAAGAGAATGTACACATCACTCCCCCTATACTTAGGGTAAAAGAAGCCCTAAGTATAAGCAACAACATGAGTGATGAAATGGAATGACGAATGAACACTAAGCTTATCCATCCCAATGTACTTAGGACAAAGTACATCCTAAGCAAGGCACACATGGGAAAGGAGTGGATGAGCAAAACGAAAGATGAACGGAGGTAATCAAAAGATAATACACAACATGATGGATGTAAAAAGGATCAAGAAGGTAGAAAGCAAACCTTCTTGTGAGACTGCTAAGGAATGGATCTGACAAGGTGAAGGTCGATATCGGGGTCCACAATGGACAGAGTATGACCAGGATTGACCTGGTGAAGATCCTCAGTGGTCATGGAGTGTGAAGGCACATATTGGTTAGTAGAAGTATAATGGCTATGTCCAGCCATGGGTGTCTTGTTGATATCTAAGTGAAAAGGGACGAACTCATCATCGGAAGAAGGTCAAGGTCATCCTGCAAGGTCTTCCTAGGTCAACACCCAAAGTAACAAACTCATTGACGAAGTAGTCGAATCATGTTTGTCCTCAAAGTCTCAACTGGATCATCATTCTCATCAAAAGTCTCGAATTTTTGGATGAAAGAAATAAGATCAAATTCGACCTTAGTCTCATCAAAATCTCTTCTCCACTCAATGGCATCGATCATGTAAATCTTGCGGATGTCATCAACACATCGCCAAGTACCAAAATCAGGAATGCCGAGGTCTATGCTTTCCGAGTCTTCCTCCTTGGAGAGGAATTCTTGGGTCTCAGTGGAATCCAACATGCAACAAAAATCTTTGATAGTCTTGTCAATGTCATAGTCCTCGAGGTCAACCAAGATAGGTGAAATCACATCAGATGCAGGTCTCTGATCGGTAGTGGGTGCAGTGCTGATCACCTCACTTTCATCAACAGGATGGAAGCGAACCTCTCCTGATCTGTAATCAATAACGACTCTCACAGAAGCGAGTAAAGGTTGTCCTGCAATGATTGGAGAGTGCTCCCCTGTGGAGGTCTCCGTGGATAATACGACAAAATCAATGGTATAGCTCATGCCTTGAATCGAAATGAAGACGTTCTCTAGAATACACTTCATCCTCTTGATAGATCCATCAATAAATTGTCATCTTGGTTTTCTTTAGAGGCCCTAAGTGAAGAGACTGTACCAGTGAGAAGGGTATGATACTGATTGACGCACCACCTTCAAGGAGAGTGTGATCACAAGTGTAGTCAGAGATGGTGCATCAGATGAAAGGTGTGGTAGTGTTGCTTTTCCTAGAAAGTGGACGGTGGGTGATGGAGTGGGCAGTGGTCATGTCAAAATATGATGGATAGCTCTGCTCCTTCGCGTTCTCTTCTTGGTAAGAGGAGCGGATAATTGGGTCATGGCCTGCTAAAGTGGGGCTTGAATGATCTCATGAATGGTGGCCACCACTTCAGGTTCAATCAATAATTTTTGGACCTCCTCCATTCAAGGGAGGAGATCGGTATCATCATCTACGTGAGGATATCCAAGAGCAGTCTGTAGGATGGCATCACCGAGGTCACATGTGGGACATGGTGTGAATGGTGTATGGGTGAAGGGTTTGGCAGATGGGACCTCTCCTCATAGTCTAACTCGATCATATGTCTCCCAATTTCTTTTTGCATTTTTAAAATTTTCTCATTTTTTGTGTTTTGGGCAATTGCAAGCTCTCATGAAAATCCGCGAGTGAACTCATGTCATTAAATGGTGGTATATCATGGCCGTTCTTATTTATGCTAACGAGGTCGTTAATCCATTGCCTCATATGTTCCATCATCTGGGTCAAGTGATAAAGGGTGGACTCCATAAGAGGTGATCCAACAGATCAGTCTCGAGTGGATGTAAAGGGAAATTGAAGATGGAGGTGGATAAAAGTTTGAGGCCCGATGTTGTGGCTAAGGAGGATATGTACAAAAATCAGGAACAAATTCCTCCTAGAAAAAAGGAAGTTGAACCAGCTAGAGGGTACGACGGATCCACAAAGTTCAAATAAAATGTGCTTCAGTCGGACATCTTCAAAACAAAAGGAAAATGATCGGGAGAACATGCTGGTCAGGACAAGAGGAATGGGAAAAAGGTGAAAATGCATAGAATCGATCTAGTATGGACACAAACAAATACAAACAAACTCACACAAAACAAACCCCTCAATTCACCTACTCAACTCGGTGAAGACCGTGAAAGCTCGGTCTTTTTATCCTGTCTGTTTTAAAGTTGGGTGAAAAGTCAAAAATCATACAAACATTTAGGTGGCTTGTTGGGATTTGGGCACTAACCTCAGTGTGTATGCAGGCAATTAAAACGAAGACAATGAGGGTATTACTCGCTCCAAGACAATGATTTCTCATTTTGACCTTTTCTTAGCGTCAAGTTATATTAGTAGTCCTAATTTTATTTATTATCACTTTTTTTGGATTTTTAATAAGAAATGCACAAGCCTATCAAGGAGTAAATTTTACTTGACACCTAGGTGGTCCAAATTAGAGGTAGAGTCAGAAAAGTGATGCAAGGTGAAAACGATGATGTATGCTAAAGAGAAATGCTCACCTTGTCTCCAGCACTTTACATGCAGAGATGCTCAACTGAATTGAAACCTACACTGTATGCAAATGCAACCGATGAAATCAAACTAGGTAAGAAATTGCTATTAGCGTGAAGAACCAATACTAATGACTCAAAATGGAACCTAAGGGTCTAATATTGGAGTCTCCTCGGTGCTCATAATAGTGGATCATGCAAGCGTTGTATGGAGGACTCTCACGGCAGATGGTTCTGAGACTATGCGTGAAGTAGTTTAATCTTTGACTAATTCCAAACGTAAATAGGAACATGCAAATATAATTAGATGTTTGGACCTAATGTTATTGTCAAGCAATCCTACAGCTAGGGCTCAGTCACACATAGACTTGGCCAAAAAGCAAACTGGGCCAGCCCATGGGCCGAGCTGAATGGGTCGAGGTTCAAAACCTATGTCCAAATCCCTCCCATGGGCCGGCCCATGGCCCATTTTGGTCTTTATACATTGAATTTTTTAATGGTATTTAATATGTATAAATTATTTTATTAATACCATTTATACTATATATAAGTAGTTTACATGTTACTTGACATGTGAACTATTAATTTTTATTTTAAACTAGTGTCACATATGAAAATTTTGAAGTGTATCATATTAATACATGTATTATAGAGCTTATATTTATATATTTTTTCTTGTTTACGGGTCGGGCCGACCCATTCCCAAATCTCCTAGCCCAAGCCTGCCCCATAAATGGGCTGGGTGGGTGGGCCCCCAGACCGTTGGCTAGTTCTAATCACGCCAAATAAAGAAAATAAAATCGATAAACAAATGGAAAAAATGCGAAGAAAACATGACCAAATCGACGAGGCCCCAAGGGAACAATCCCTTCGTCACTGGACCTCGTAAAGTGTGAAGTGTCTTAAGAGTCCTGCTTATTTAATAATAATTTTTCTCACTTGAAATTACACAAATAAATAATTACAACAAATACAAATGGAACTCTGTCTTCAAAATGTCTCCGGGTCCTTCCTTGATGCTAGGTCAACGTTGCCTCACATGGGTGTGCAAATGCTCTTAGGAGAGTCTCCATTGGTCCAAGGGTACCTCGCAACAAATCCAAATAAGGAGAAGGTTAGCCATCTCAATAATTAGATTAAATAAATGAGAAAATAAATAAAGCAAAAAAATATACAAATAAAGTCACAATCAATAAAACACAATGTATGCACAGTTGCTTCCCGATGACAACACCAATAAAAATAACGATTGCTCCAAGTAGGTTTGCACAATTGAACATCTTTAAGTCCATTATGACAACTCATCCACCTCCTTTGAAAATAACGGGACATTGCTCCAAGTACCCATCAGATTATTACTTTGAAAATGAATTCTTCTCGATCAAACCTCGATCTTTTAAACCCTCTTCATCCAGACATCCTCCAACATTTATGGGTAACTTTGACTCTCAGATGAATTGAGCCTACTATATAAATTTCAATTCATGTTACTCTGATCATCCGATTGAATTCTCCACTTCTTCATATTACCTGCCTCCCCAGCCTTGTTCTACACATGATCAAACTCCATACTCGTCTAACCCATCTTATTCTTGAGTTCTCGCCGAACTATTAAAGAAAGAACCACCTTTGAGACCAATGACCAGAAGTGACAACAATTACAACTGACTACATTCTCTCTTCATCATAATGTTGGGATGGGTCAACATTTCACATATATACATCCAAACTGGACCTTAGGGACTAACATGATGGATTGAACAAACTAGATGGAGAGGACCGCATGTAATGATCATCAATGTTGGATTAACCATGACAATCAATCCCTATTGACCAACCCGCATATCACTCCTTCATGCAGCCAGCACATACAAAGGACTTGACTGATGGTATCAACGCACATGAGCTCTGTATGATTCCACGATATGAGGATCCGACCAATCATAACCATAGAAATGGACTTTACTCAACCTAGTATTACATGCCTGAGTCACAGTAGGTTGAGTATGAAACCTAAAGTTTTTAGCAGTATCCTCTAATTGATCAGACTAATCCCATGATTTGTAATGAAAGTTTTTTGGAGGATGAAATTTCTACGATATTTAAGAGATATGAATTAATTGGATATAAACTTAGAAATTTCATTGATTGACTAATTTCATTTTATGGTGGCTCACGTATGGAAGTGGAAGATGAAAACATTGGATCTAAAGTTGAAATTCTAGATAAAACTCAGAAACCAACATACCCTAGGGAAGAATTTGATAGTTACACTTCTGCATACTATTCCCATAGGGATGACTATGACCCTGCATATCTAAGCTCCTCGTCTACTTTGGAAAATAGCATATCTACATACCATATCGAAAATACCAAAAAATGAAAAATTCAAAAACACCCAAAAAATTTAGAAACCAGAAAAACCCAAAAAAATTGAAAGTGAAGAGGATTTGAGGAATGTGGATCCTGCTCTTAGGGAATAACTGGATAAAAGGTTGATTTTTGAACTTCTCTTGATATAGGCCATTGAACACTTTCCCGACCTAGAAAGATTTATAAAGAGTAAATTAATGTAAAAACTCAAGCAGGAAGAGAACAAGAACTGAAAGACATATCTTGTCAATGGCCTCCTCTTTGGTGATGAGGAGAAAAACTAAGATCCACAGAGTGATGTGGTTGCCTCGATTTGACTATGGAATCAAAGATACAACATTCACCCATGCCTGAATCGATGATGACTCACCAATCAATATCCTCTTGATCTCTGCATTTGACAAACCCAAACTCGGACCTATCAAGAAGATAAGAGAGATTGTTCAACTAGTTAATTAATCTATAAAACGATCGAAAGGAAAAATTTCAATCATCATGATATTACAAGGTTCTTAGCTCAAGGTGGAATTCACGATCATTGATATTGAGAATCAAGGAGAATTCACCCAGTCTCTAATAATTCTCAGAAAGCAATTCTTAGCCTTGTCTAAAGCAACTATTGAATGCGAGACTCAGGAAATCAGTTTCACAGCATTGGGAGCACTTCAAGGTCAACCAGTCTTTGAGGAATCATGATATAAAGTAACCCACAAAGCCGACAACAATGTTAACCGTCAAGTGGTAGACATGCCCTACCCTGCTACCACAATTGAGATAATGACTGTTGAGCAGATCATTGGTTCAGTGACTCATCTAATCCTCCCATTTCCTGCTGCTTTCACCTCTACCACTATCATGACAAATCCTACAGAAGATCACCGGATACAATACTTGTTATATGGTGATGAGGAAAAACTAGCATGGGCTTACCCTGAGTCGAACAAGATCTTCTTTAAATACCTTTATCAACTCAATCTAGCATAGGAACTCACCAATGACATGCCATCTGAGAACACATACGCAAGACATCTGTTGACCATGGAAGAATACTACAATGGTTATTCATCTATTGAAGACGTGGTTGTCAACACATCACAAACAACAACGAACAAATTGATCCATCCCGATAAGAAAGCTAAGAAAGTCACCCTCGACATTCAGGAAAAGGAACCATATGATGATTCCTCATCAGGTGTAGATAAGGTCATCTACATGAGTGAACTCGGTTCGACAACTCTAAAGCCTTATTTGAGAAAGCAGTCAAATATTGAACCCCGTTGGACTATTCCTTCTCCTCACTATTATTCGTCAAGAGACAATTCTCTCGATCTCATCAGATATACCAAAATAATTTCTTATGAGAAGAGCGAGACTGGTGCTTCATGTTAGCCATGTGAGCCTGAGGCGAACCACTCTAACAATAAATGTTGTTGTAATATTTGATTTGTCAATATAAGTTATTGATTCTTTCACCCCCTTTATTAAATTAAATGAATTAATGCATTATAAGGTCTCTCTGTACTATTAGGATTATGTACCATGGCCATCTTAATGATCATACAGTCATTGATTCAATGATTTAATCATATATGCTGATGCTTGGATGAATATCTAAGGAGTTAGATTGAGGACTCATCAAGCATCATCTAATGATTGTTAAGAGATCATCTCTATCCTGAGTAGGAGATGACAATCCTTTCTTATTAGGCTGATATCTGACCGACCTCTTGGTGTAGGTCCTCTACATGGGAATAGAGATTCAGAGGAGTCATATTAATTAGATCAAAGGGCTGACTTAATGAGATCAAGATAACCAAAGTATACTGTCATGATATAGTCATGAATCCTATAACCGGAGACAGGTGTATTGCTATATGTAGGAGTGTGTACATCTAGAAGACCAATAGGTTGATGAACTAACCAAGTTCTATACACTGACGAGCTGGTATGCATACGAGGGCATATGAGTAATACGATCTCTCAAAGGGATCATACAGGTTCACTTGTGAACCAGAAGACATGAGCTCACTCATGAGGTATTGGGACCGATCAGATTCCATGCATGGTCATCGTGCTTTGGAAGCATGACAAGAATTTGTAGGTATGATATATGCTTTTGGAAAGGATATGATCGATACCGACTCCCAATGACAAAGATTGAGAAACTTGATGATGAAACCCTAAAAATGATAGTGTAAAATTGATATATATCTTCATGATTATCATAGGTCTTCCAGTATGCATGATGTACAGGTATTAGCAATACCTGAAGGTGATGTGATCGTAGACGATTATATAACCATGATGTTTCCATTCCGAGGGAGTGATGAAATAGGTCTGGATTTTAGTGACTCCTCTCAGTAGAGAAGTAAATTGATCTTGGTCCAAGTGTTGGACATTGATATGAATGAGATTCATATGCAATGAGACGACTAGGTTTACGGACTTGATTTAATCAAGCGTTTACGAGGTCCATGAGATCTGGATTTGAGATGTGATCTCGATATCCAGGTCACTAAACGTGGAATGTACCAATCGTTATGTCCTTATCTCCAACTATCTATGGATAAAATGCATTAGTCTTGAAGGAATTCAAGAATAATTCCATAGTTGTATTATATCTAAGCTATGAGAAATGGATAATTAAATGTGATTTAATTATCATGCATTATGTGAATTTGATTCATATTATTTGAATGCATGAGAATAATAATCCAATAGAATGATTTTATTATTATGGATATGAATAATATGGATTACACTTCCCTAATTATTCATAATATATTATAACGTGATTTATAATGCATTAGACAGTGCTTATTATGATTTATATTTATTGATTACTTATTGTTGTGAATTGCATTCACATTGGATTGTTAATTGAAAATGTAAATTACATTTTATTTTGGGTTGTGAATGTGATTCACAAATTTGTAATGGTAAGATTGAAATATTCAAAAAATAATTGTGAATTATTTTTTTGAATTATTTACAACAAGTGTTGTTGTAAATCTTGGATATTTCTATGGAATAATGTAATCTCATGGAGATTACATGAGAATGCTCCCTTCCATGTTGGAAGGGTGGATGGCAACCCAATCCTATAAGGAAGGGTGGTTGTCCACTCTAACTACATGGATGGATGCAATCTCCATTACATGATCTCATGTTTGATTGATTTAATTTTGGGATTAATTAATATTGATTTATCAATTATATTTAATCTAAATTAAACTAATTATGGTTGTGTTTTCACAACAAAATCTTGGCCATTAGAAGTAGCAAAAATCAATCTCATCCATTGATTTTGTGTGGTCCATGGATTGTGATCCACGGACTCCCAAGTACTATATAAGAAGAGGCACCCCTTGTTCTTCAGGTTACAACA
Organism: Ottelia alismoides; assembly: GCA_037367405.1. Taxonomy (NCBI): domain Eukaryota; kingdom Viridiplantae; phylum Streptophyta; class Magnoliopsida; order Alismatales; family Hydrocharitaceae; genus Ottelia; species Ottelia alismoides. Next base: position 731,731 of record JAZKJV010009181.1, read on the forward strand.
TCTATTTGCATCAACAAGATCTCTCTCACTCTCTCCTTCTCACGTCTAATCTCTCTCTTTCAGTGGACATCCATACAAACCCTAGAGAGAGGACCGTTGTTGTCGTCGGATCGCCGTTGTGTTGTCACTTCGACTGCTCTAGGTTCTTCATCTTCTTTGGAGCGCTCCACTCGTGAAGAAGACGCTCGATACTGTGCGATGATATCTAGAGTTCTCTTTCTTGGATAAATGACTTGGATTGCAAGAAGCACGCGACTCACCCCAACGCTCGCAAGCGTCTCCTCCGACAGATCGGACTTGAGACAAGAGGTCTCTTCTCTTAAAGGCTTGATCATAAACACACTATAAGAGGTATTCTTTTATATATTATGTGGTTTATATGAAATAATCTGAGAAGCGTTCTTGGATCATGTGGTTTCATCGAATGAATTTTTTTTTAAACTCGATTGCATCGAGCATCTAGTGTGACTAGTCTCTCTCGATTGTATATGATACGATCCTCACGCTTCTCTAATGTGCTTAAGGGTTATTAGATATCCTTCAAGTGGTATCAGAAGCTTAGGTCATAATTTTTTGATGCGATCCATAAACTTAAGAAGACTTGGGATCATTAGGGTATATGAAATTTTTATCGCATTTCTTTCATGCATTCCTATTTTATGAGTATTTTCAGTCCTGTTAAAATGTTTAAATACAAAATTATCACTTTTATTATGTTCCTTATTAAATAAGGAAATAGTGGGATTTGAGTTTGCATGATTTGGAATCCGATTGTTGAAGTCATGATCATTTTAATGAACATGTATCCATTGTTTAGGGGATGGAGAATCTTGACGTAATTAAAGAGTTAGTTAATATTTTGAAATGCTTAGAAATGTGTGATAATCACTTGAAATCTATTTTAAATCAAACTATAAAACTTTGTAAACTTATTTTGCATGATTTGAATTTAACTTGATTAAGATATGTTAATTTTAATAAGTGAGGGTCACTGCTGGAAATTACATTCCTAATCAAGAACCTTATGATTGTCATTTGATCAATTAGTAAAGTTAATGGTTAATTTCCATAAATAATTATGGATAAATATTTTAGAAATATTTGATGATAATTATTTCTTTAAATTACATTGCCTTAACCAATAATTGATTAGATATGATCTAGATCACAATTGGTTACTCAATCTATTCTCCAATAAACAAACTTACTTGAATAAGATTGGGAATTTATTTAACAGATTTCCTTATAATCAAAATGGTTTTGATTGTTACCTTAAGGTATTACTTCGATTTAAAAACTGATTATCAACTCAAGTACAAAGTGATCAATTTGGTATTATCCTTGCTCGATACGGATATGGTGTCTAGTAGGGGAGCGTTGAGCTAGTAGGTTGCTCCGTGAGCGGTCTATCCCACTCCCGTCGGTACTGGCTATGACACCAGGTAGCAAAGGGATAATTCTAGAGATATCATGATTTATATTTCTAAATATTAAAATACAAAATAATACATACTTTGAGATAATACCATCCTTTCAAGTAACTATCAAGTTTGTTGATTGAATTTGATTGATAATTGATATAATATGATTAAATTGATTACATCCAACTAAAATATTATGTTATTGATATATGTGTATTTTCCTTGGAATTATTAATTATATGAATGTGATTCGTGATAATTAATTAAAATTTGAATATGAGGTGCAGGATCGCATAAGTGACACCAATGGTTTCCCATCAAGGCAAAGGGTTCCGTCGCCAGGGTTTGTATGTAGGAGATGCATGTCCAAAGTGACATCTCCTGCATACAAGCGCATCTAGATCGGTCTTTTTTATTCTTAAAAGAGTAAGGTCGTATACGTAGTGACCCCAATATCAAGTCCTCATATCATTGATGCAATATTTGATTGCGTGTAGCGAGTTTTAAGCATGTTGACGTTTGGTTCAATTAACAACGGTTCAACATCACCTTAGGGGTGGTGGGCCCAGGTGTTAAAGACCGAATCGGGAAATGCAAGTTAGACTTGCAAGGCAGAATGTGTCCCCACTTCTTTTTATCTGAGTTACAAGTTCTCATATTATTGGGATGGGATGGGACAGAGTTAAAGAGGAGATCCATGTTCTTGCTAGAGATATAGTGGTAAGTATATCTCTTTCTTTGAAAGTAATTAAGGGAATAAACTTTCAAAGTTGAAAAAGAAAGACTAATTTGATTAAAAATTCCTTAATCAAAGAAATATGAACAATATATATTATTATATGTTCTGGTATATTGTATTCTTAATTTTAGAAAATGAAATCCATGAACCCTCTTAGCAGGCTTCTGGAGGTCAATCAGTCGACTGAACCAAATTATTCAGATTTGATCCAAAATTTGGATCTTGTCTTATCAGCTGAGAGCATCTCTTATGTGCTAACAAAGGACAAGCACACAAACCCGCAGACTCTGGAAGAAATCTCTTATAATGATAAATATGATGAAGATTAAAATTTGGCAATATGTTACATTCTAGGTTCATTGTCCAATGTGCTTTCAAAAGTAGCATGTGGAGATGAACACTTGCCACGAGATTATGCTGAATTTGAAAGAAATTTTCAGTTACATAATCTGCACACAACGTTATAATATAATGAAAGAACTTATTCGCTGCAAGATGCAGGAGGGGACCTCTGTCAGAGAACATGTACTCAAAATGTTTGGATACCTCTCTGAACTGGAAACCATGGGAGCATTCATGGATTATGGCATGTAGGCCGATTTGATTTGGTTGTCTCTCCTTAAGTCTTTTAACAACTTTGTAGCCACATTCCACATGAGAAAAGTTGATTTTATTAACGTTGGGCTCTTAGCTGCATTAAAGTCTGTTGAAGATGTAATTAAGAAGGATGGCCACTCTGGTAGTGCAATGGTTGCACAAGTCAAACGAAAGCGCAATCGGAAGCAAGGTTCTCAAAAGGGCTCGTCCTAGAAGAGAAAGAAGAAGAATCAAGGCATTGGCTCATCTTCCAATGCGCCCACATTGATTGCATCAAAGAAAATTGACATCTATCACTACTGCAAAAAAGCTGAGGCACCGGAGGCATAATTGCTCGGAATACCTGAAGTCTGCTGACAAAGGTAAAGCCCCTGCATCTATGAAATCTACTTTCATCATTGAAACTAACTTTCTCATTGAATGAGAAGGAAGTAAAGTTGTTGATTCTGGTGCTTTTGTTCATGTATGCAATTTGTTGCATATATTTCAGGAAACTAAGCATCTCGATGAAGGGGAGATAGTCATCCAGATGGGATCTGATGCAAGTGTTGCAGTAGTTGCCATCGGGACCTGTCGACTGTTGTTATCTGGTGTAAGAGTCCTTATACTTAAAGAGTGCATTTATGTACCTGAAGTCAGGAGGAGTTTAATATTTGTACTAGAAGCGAATATCCATTCCTTTTCTATAATGAACTAGTCATAAGTAATTATGATAAACATATTGAGGATGGTGTTTTGACTTCGGGTAGACTCTATGAATTTTGAATAATGAACATGTTATGACTTTAACTACCACTAATAAAAAGACAGATATATCCAGAGAGGATGAAATCATTCGAATATGATTTGGCATCAAAGGCTTGGTCATTTATCTATTGATAGGATCAATAGATTGATAAAGGATGGACCCTTAGATTTTCTACAGGTTCAATGTTCAATCTTTGCCTACCTACGAACATTTTATTCGAGGAAAAATGACTAGGATGTGTTGTCTTAACAAGGTTACACGATATATGTGGTCCATTCAGTACCACGACTCGAAATGGATATTAATATTATTTGACATTTATTGATGACCATTCATGGTACGAGTTTATCATCCTACTACATTATAAATCTGAAACCTTTGATAAGTTCAAGTTCAAGGTGTTGGTTGAGAACCAAACCAATAGGAAGATCAAATGGATTCGATCTGACAAGGTGGCGATTACCTCTCAGATGAATTCAAGGAATACCTTAAAGATATTGGAATTGTCTCCAATATCACTCCTCCTGGAAACCCCCCCCCCCCACATAATGGTGTTGATGAAAGATGCAACAGGACCATCATGGATATGGTCTATTGAATGATGAGCAAAGCACATTTACCTCTTAGTTTCTAGGGATATGCAGTAGAGACTACAATATATATCTTGAATAAGATTCCTATCAAGTATGTACCTAAGACTCCTCGTGAGCTCTGGTATGGAACCAAACCTAGTGTTTAACGCTTAAGGATTTGGGGTTGCTTTATCTATTTGAAGAACATGGGTGCAAGTAAGCCAGAATCTTGCACTCGAGAGTGATACTTCATTGTGTGTGTTAAGGATGGTATTGTATACCAGCTTTATGACCCTGAAACCCAGAAGGTTTTCGTCTCTAGAGATGCAAGATTTCTAGAGGATGACTTCCTTAAAGGTCAAGACAAAAATGAAGTAGAGGAACTCATTGAATCCCACGAGGATTCTGAGCTTCTTGAACCAGAAACTGAAGAGATAAATAAAGATGAAACCCCCATACCTCTTCGAAGGAGTTAGAGGGTGGTTGCACAACCTGAAAGGTATGGATTTCATGTGTCAGGTGAAATTGACATTAATCCTACTTCATTTGATGAAGCACTCGCAGATAAAGACAATGATAGGTGGATGCTAGCAATGAAGTCAGAGATTGACTCCATGCATAAAAATGGTGTACGGACCCTAAAGGATCCACCTAAAGGGGTAAAACCCAGTGGGTGTAAATGGATCTTCAATAAAAAGAGCAGACCTGATGGGAAAGTAGAGACTTTCAAGGCATAACTCGTGGCCAAAGGCTACACACAGAGACAAGGCATCGACTACAATGAGGCGTTCTCTCTTATGTCTATGTTTCAGTCCATCAGGACACTGCTAGCTATAGTTGCATCTCTTGAATATGACATTTGGCAGATGGACGTCAAGACAGCTTTCCTCAATGGATATCTCAAGGAGGATATCTATATAGAGCAGCCCCAGGGCTTCATAACTGAGGAAGGTAAAGTATGCAAGCTAACGAAATCCATCTATGGGATCAAACAAGCTTATCGTAGTTGTAACATCAGATTTGACGAAACCATAAAAAGTTACGGTTTTGTGTAGAATCTTGATGAACCTTGTATGTACAAGAAACTTAGCGGGAGCGCCATTGTTTCATTGTGCTTTATGTAGATGACATCCTTATCATTGGGAATGATACAGGGATGATGATCAGCGTTAATATTTGGTTGTTCCATACCTTTGAGATGAAATATCTTGAAAGTCCTCTTACATCTTAGGTCTGAAGCTGTTCAGAAACTGAGAAAAGAGGATATTGGGATTATCACAACATAGATACATTAAGAAAATTCTTGAACATTTCCGTAAGGAGAGTTCCAATAAAGGTTTACTATGATATCCACCTATATAAAGGGGTGGCTCCTCAAAGTATTGATGAAAAAGAAAGGCATGGCCGAATGTCCCTATGCATAAGTTTTAGTAAGTTTAATGTACGCCATGATGTGTTTTATGCTAGATATATGCCATGTAGTGGGAGTGGTAAGTCGTTACCAATCATGTTATGGAGAACAACACTGGAATGCAGTGAAGAACTTTTTCAAGTATCTAAGACATATGTAAGATTACATCTTGATCAGTGGAGATGGTGATCTCCAAGTCTTGGGATACACAGATTCAGACTTCCAATCGGATATTGATGATAAAAAGTCAACATCAGGGTTTGTGTTCATGTTGAACTATGGTGTTGTAAGCTGGAGAAGTAAGAAGCAGGATAGTATAGCATATTTAGCAACAGAAGCAATATCCATTACCGCATTGGATACTGCAAAGGAGGCATTATGGTTGTGTGAGTTCATCCTGGAACTTGGTGTAGTTTCCTCTAATACTCCCATCACACGGGAGCCATTTTCCAGGAAAAGGAACCAAGATGGCATCAAAAGAACAAGCACGTGGAAAGGAAATATCACATCATTTAGGAGATTTAAAAGCATGGTGGCATCATCATCACCAAGGTGACCTCCGTCGGCAGTGTTGTTGATCCTCTTACCAAACCTTCGACATAGAAGGTTTTCGACCAGCATGTAATGAGTATGGGTTTAAGGATTGTGCCTAAATGGTTCTGATGACTAGTGGGAGATTGTTAGCCATGTGAGACCAAGGCAAACCATTCTTAAAATAAATGTTATTGTAATATTCGATTTATCAATAAAAGTTATTGATTCTTTCACTCCCTTTCTGAAATTAAATGAATGAATGCACTATAAGGTCCCTATGTACAATTAGGGAAATGTACCATGGTCATCTTAATGATCATACAGTTGTTGATACAATGATTGAATCATAGAAGTTGATGCTTAGAAGAATATCTAAGGAGTTAGATTGAGGACTCATCAAGCATCGCCAAATGATTGCTAACAGATGATCTCCAACCCGAGTAGGAGATGTAAATCCTTTCTTATTATGTTGATATATGATCGACCTCTTGATGCAGGTCCTCTACATGAGAATAGAGATTCGGAGGTGCCCGATTAGTTAGGTCAAAAGGTTGACTTAATGAGATAGAGATAACCAAAGTCCTATGTCGTACATTGTCATGATATAGGAACACATCCTCTGATTAGAGATAGGTGTGTTGCTATATGTCCTAGTGTGTCCATTTGGAAGACTAATAGGTTGATGACCTAACCAAGGTTTATACATCGGTAAGCTGGTGTGCATATGAGGGTATATGAGTAATACAATCTCTCAAAGGGATCATATAGGCTCACTTGTGAACCAGAAGACATGAGATCACTCATGAGGTATTGGGACCGAACAAATTCCATTCGTGGTCATCGTGCTTTGGAAGAATGATAATATTTACGTGTATGATATATTCTTTTGGAAAGCATATGAACGATACCGACTCCCAATGACTAAGATTGAGAAACTTGATGATGAAACCCTAAAGATGACAGTGTAAAATTGATCTATATCTTCGGGTTTATCATACACGTATTAGGAATACCTGAGGGTGATGTGATCATAAATGATTGCATAACCATCATGCTTCCATTCAGAGGGAGTGATTAAATAGGTTTGGATTTTAGTGACCCCTCTCGGTAGAGAAGTAACTTGATCTTGATCCAGGGTTGGACATTGATCAGAATGAGATTCATATGCAATGAGAAGATTAGGTTTATAGCCTTGATTTAATCAAGCATCTATGAGAGGTCCATGAGATATGTATTTGAGATGTGATCTCAATATCCAAGTCGCTATACATGGAACATACAGTCGTCATGTCCTTATCTCCAAGTATCTGCGGAGAAAGCATATTATTCTTGAAGCAATTCAAGAATAATTCCATAGTTGTATTATATCTAAGAATTGAGAAATGGATAATTAAATGTGATTTAATTATCATGAATAATTTGAATTTGAGTCTTATTATTTAAATGCATGAGAATGATAGTCCTATATAATTAAATGTGATTTAATTATTATGGATATGAATAATGTGGATAGCATTGTCCTAATTATTCATAATATATTATAAATGTGATTTATATTGCATTAGAGAGCTTATTATAATTTATATTGTTGATTAATTATTAGTGTGAAGTGGATTCCCATTGGATAATTAACTAAAAATGTTAATTACATTTAATTTTGGGTTGTGAATGTGATTCACAAATTTCCAATGACAAGATTGCAATATTCATAAAATAATTATGAATTATTTTTGTTGAATAATTTACAACTAGTTTTTTGTAAATCTTGGAGATTTCCATGGAATAATGTAATCTCATGGAAATTACATGAAATTGCACCTTTCCAAGATGGAAGGGTGGACAGTTGACGAGTCCGATGTCACGCATGTAAAAGAGATGTTGTATTATATGTTCGTGCTAAAAGAAAAAAAATCATTTTTATTTGTCGTTTCATTGTAAGCGGTGATCGGAATCGGTCAAGAAAATAACCACCCAAAATATTCTTCAATTTTAATCAATTCGGTTTTATATTTATTTTACTTGGGCAAGTCCCAAGGTCGAACACAAGGAGGTAAAGGAACAACCCATAATTATGTCTATCAAACTTCGTGCATGGTTTTTTGAGGCGGTCTTTTTTTGAAATTTTTAATGCAATAAAGGATGCAATAAGAAATTTTGTCCTATTTTAGGGACTAAAATGTCAATTACGTTAAAATGATGTCCGAAAAATATGAAATTTGGTCACAATGCAAAATATGATGAAATGAATGCACTGTAATTTTTTTGGAATTTTTGGATGCAATTGAATTTCTTATGAATTTTCAAATGCAAACAGATAGAATTTCAATATTTAATTATAATAAATATTAAACCTAATGATTTTCAAGGAACAAAATTATGTAAGATCTATCAATAGGTGATTGATCTCAGAAAAATCCTAAACCTCGAAAATGTGAGATCTAGTACCTATTAAAAATCAAACATTAAAATATGCAAAAGTATTTTTACAGGGCAAACTATGCATGCAAATGTAAATCTTTTGGGCACAATGTCAAGTACAATTAACTCTTTAATATGTGATTTTTCGGGGATTTTTAGAGCAACGGTTAATCAATGACAAATTTAAGAGCACAAAATTGGCAAAATACGTAATTTTCCACAGAACAATTAATTATTAATTAGCCATCGATCACAAAAATGTCCACAATATGTCAAAATGTAGAGAATTAAATAACAAACATCATGTTATTTTTGGATAAATAAAATAATGTCATGTAAAGATCTAAACTCAAAGGAGAACACAGGGGTCTTTATGCAAAAATTAATCAATATATAAATAAATAATGAGTATGATACCTAAAAGTGGGGGGAGGGTTTTTTGCAAGATTCCCAAGGCAGCACGTGCGGCGCACGTGCTCCTTGGGTCTGGACAAATCTTCAAAAACCAGGAGGTTCGGAGGGCTCTACACAATTTTCCCACGCGGTCACGTGCATCAGGGGCTGATGTTAGCTGATGTCCCCCACGCACGTGCCTCACACGTGCTGGGGGTCTCAGGACCCGCGCCCGGTGGTGGTGATGGAAGGGCACTCGGCCACGGTGGTTGGCGATGCGAGGCTTCTCCAGTGGAGAAGCATCTGAGGCCCGGCTGCTGGCTACGTCGACGTCTGAAGCTTGTCGAGTGCTCGGCCAAGGCGGAGGGCAGCCGAGTTGCTGTTGCGGGCGAAGTTGTCAGAGATGGTGCGGAGGTGGAGGTCGTCGTCGGCTCTACGGTGGATAACCGAAGCTGGGCAGATGCGGCGGAGAAGCACCGTGGGCTGCAGCGGCATCAGGGGGGACGTCGGATCTCGTCGGGAAGAAGGCGGAGCTCGGGCTGTCACCACCAAGCTCCATGACCAAGGAATGCAAACGGTGGATAAATGAATACAGGGCGAAGGTGCTCCTTTTATAGGATCGAGGGGTGGCTGTCGATGGGAGGGCTTTGAAGATCGCGGGGGCTGGTTGAGGATCTGTGGCGTATCGGAGATTGAAGGTGGCAAAAATCTGAAGCAGCGGTTGAGATCGGATTCGAGATTCGCGGGCGGCGGGAATCATCGGTCGACGGTGAAATTGAGGGGCGGTGGCTGAATTTGGGAACGAAGGGGGAGGAAGACGAAGAGCAGTGGTCGTCCGATCGTCCGAGATCGGATGGCCACGATGGGACCACGTGGCGGGTGTTTGAGGAGAGGGCAAGGCAGATGGCGCACGTGCTTAGCGCGTGCCTGGGAGGCACGTATCTCGTACGTGCATCTATTTAATTTTTTTATAAAATGAATATATAAAAATGCGAAAAATGTCTGACACGTGGCGGCTCCAGGAGCTACCACGTGTTAGCACCACAAAAATCTGAATTTTAATGCTTTGCAAAATACAAAAGAAATAGTAAACGGCCTCAAATCGAAAAAGTTCGTTCACAAGAATTGCTTGTCTCAATGAGATCTACAACTTTCATGAAGACATCAAAAGCAAATCGATCAAATGCACAGAGTGAATTTTTTTGGAGTATCCCATGTACATAGAATACCTTGATATTTGGGTTTTGTAATTTTTATGTCATTTTTAAACCAGATGAAAATACGAAAAAATATGATGAAATCAAAGATAAATATTTACACATTAATCTAATTTTTTGGATTTTTGTTAATTAAGAAAAAAAAGAAATAAAATAAAATATGAAAAAGACCAATTTTGTACAATCGGTTAGTGAATACCTGGACTAAATTTGTTTCTTTGATTTCAAGCTCAATTTACATTTGGATTTTTACGCATTTTGATAAAACTTTCATCAAAGAAGACAAATCAAATAGAAATAAACTAAAATAAGTTAAATATTACATAAAATAATGGGTCAAAAACCTCTAAAATACAAAATGTACAAAAGATGTCCAAAACCCAACTTTCACATATGAGCTCCGAATCACTTGAACTTGGTCTTGTTTTGAAGGTAATTGAATGCACATTAGTTTCAAAAGTGAATAGGATTAACATGGAGACTTGATAGGAAAGATATGTGGTTTTTAGTCCGGAAATCCTAAAACTAGGGATTGGGTTTTTGGTCTACTTATTTGGGTTAGTTATTTTTTTTTGTATTTTTTCATTTATTCTTGTTAGTGATATGCACACAGTGGAGGTGGTTTTGTGTCATTCGCAGTTAGTATGAATGAGTTAAAAATCCGGGAAGTTAGGCTATTTACAGGTCAATTTTGGCTTGGATTTTTGGCTTCTTAATTTGTGCAGAAATTCGTGCTAAAATGCAATTCTTACGAAAACATGGATGAATGCTAATTATACAGAATAGATGCAGAAATGCTATTGATTTTGAGGGATTTGAGCTTAAGAAATGTGATTTAGAGTGATGAATCTGAGATTCATCATCCCCCTATACTTAAACCACGCTCGTCCCTGAGCATCAGATAGAAATGTCATGAGATGAAATGAGATTGGGTTCCATACCAAGACCATGAGCTGAAGGTGAAAATGAAACTAAACTCGAGCTTTGAATTATTAGTTTGGCAGAACTTCTGTGAGACTTAGAAATTTAAAATCAACTGCCTTCAAGTTCTACACATCATTGTCACAGTTTCGGCTCGGAAGTCATCTTAGATCAATCCTCTTCCCAAAGCATACCCTATGAACATTAAACAATCGACTCATGTGTGTGAAAGATTTTATCTCTTTCCATCCAGAATGTCAGACTACCATGCTCATATCCTCTCCAGTAACTCGTCCTCGGGGAGTCAGGTATTTCCTTCTAAGGTCTGTCGCGCTGTGTTCATAATCGAATTGGGGGAGAAGTTAGAAGAAGGAGAAAATAACTGGAGGGTGTCCAGTGTAGTCACCTCTCCTCATGAAGATGGCTAGTGTAGCCGAGTCTCCACCAAGATCTGTGGGTTTCTTGAAGCTTGGACCTTTTTGGTCAGATATTTATTTGGTAGAATACTTCTTTGTATTTGGAATTTTGGTGGTTCTGCTTGGATCTTGTTGTGCCCCTACAGATATAGAATCTTTTTGTTTTCGTATATTTTTTGTGATCTTAAAAAAAATTATGCCCAGTCGTCCATCCCTTTTCCAAAGCTTTATTTCAACCCGTACTCCGGTTTTTAGATTTCCATGCCACCAGAAAAGAAACTCACACAGTCTTCCAACATCCCGTCTGAGTTGAGCTAAGTGCATAGTGCGAGAGTACAAATTAATTCCCTATTCCAGAGTTGTACCCAGAATGAAGAGACCAGGTTAGACATTAAGAGTCAAACTCTGCACATTGTCATGTGGAACTCAAAGAATTAACTCAAAGACCTGAAGTTTCTAAAATCCTATTTCTCGGTGAAGTTCCTCTGAAAATTAGATGGATTAAGGTTAAGTACAGTCCACTCTCGATTTCTGCTCATGACTCAGTTCAGAACCCAAAGACTTTTCACAGATGCGAATGAATGTGATGCTGGATGAGGTGCAAGTGTGTGAAATGCAGACACATTTTTTGTGATTTTTTTGCAGAAATGAATAAGAAGCCATTTTTTTTCAAAAATTTTGGACACAGTCAGTGTTAGTGTCAAAACTCTTTTTCTTTTTCTGTTGTTTTTTTCGATTTAGTTACTCACCCCGTAAATACATATAGACTTACGCGAAAGTACGATATATGGGTAAAATATATACACGGTATATATACAGACCCCCCTATACTTAGCGAGTGTTGTATCCTCAGAGCACATGAAGCATAAAGAAGACATTGCTCAGGCTAAGAGTAAGAGAGTAAAAGAAATTGATATACAATGGTCTGCCCCCTATACTTAGACTGTGAGCAGTCTAAGTATAGAAGAAGAGCGGAAAAAATGAAGCGGTCGGGATATGTGAATGAGGAGAGTATAAATAGATGGGCAATGGTTCCCCCTATACTTAGGCTCTGGTCAGCCTAAGTGGAAATGGAGTGATCACGAGAATGAGTGTGGTGCGGGAAAATGTTATATACATGTGGCATCGGTCCCCCCTATACTTAGGCCATGGCCTAAGTAAAGGAAGAAGCTGTACAAGGAGACCGATGTGGTCGGGAGGGAGGGTGGCTAACCGATGATTTAAGGCGGTTTTCGGTTGATCTTCTTGTGAGCATGTGGTGGGAGATCGGTATAACGAGACGGAGATGAAGCATATGATTCCCAACTATTATCAGTGTCATCCTTAGAAAAATCATGATGGATAGTAGATGTAAATTTGAGTCAGATGAAAGGTAGTCATCATCAAAGTTATCCTCAGAGGAATAGTATTTGAAAGTGGATACACTCCAGATATTAATGTATTTTTGTTTCTTCAATTGTTTTCTCAAAATTCGTTCCTTTTTGTGATCAAGAGGTTTGTCCTCAGATGAATACTCAGAAGCACTGGTCTCAGTTAGCTCATAAGAAGTAATTCCAGTGTACTTGAAGAGGGCAGGAGCATCAGCTTTGGATGAATAGTAGTTAGGAACGGGAGTAGTCAGCGAGAATCGAATTTTGGATCCTTGCGAAGATATGGCTTTAGAGCTGTCGAACAGACTTTACTCATGTAGACTACCTTTTTCAGACTTGATGAGGGATCATCAGCTGATTCCTCTTCCGAAAGGTCAAAGGTAACTTCCTTTTTCTTGTTTCGTGAAGGTGTCTGTTCACTTGAGTATCTAAATGAATAGCCATTGCATTTCTTCTCCTCGGTCGGTGTTCGGGTTGTGTGTTTGTTCTTAATCTTCTGAATGTTGGTGCACTCTCGATTTGGGATGATTTGGTCAAGATATTCAGAGTAGGTTGCCCCTAGGTGCGACTATGTATATGTCTCAGGATCATAGAAGAAAGATTTATCTATTTTGAGATCCGCGGGAATTGAAATGCTGGGGAGAGTTTTTGCATTTTATTATCAATTGATTTAACATTGGAGCATTCCTGTGTCAAGTTGATGTGATCCATGTAGTCAGAATAGGTTGACCCAGGATGTGCCCATGCATAAGCCTCCGAATCATATGATTCATATACATGATTCTCCATGGTGAGAGCGGCTGGGAATGGAGCAGGGGGAGATTCTCTAAACCAATAGTCTCATCGACAACCGCTATCTCAGGTGTAGCAACGGGGTAGGGCTCTTCTACCGTTTCATGGTTACAGCTGTCTGGGACTTCGTGGGTTGCCTCAGAAGATCATGGTTCCTCAAAGACAGGGTCAGATCTAAGTGCTTCCAATGCTGTGAAATTGATTTCCCGAGTCTCACAATCAATAATTGCCTTAGCCAATGCTAAGAATGGCTTTCCGAGAATAATTGGAGACTGGGTGAATTCTCCTTGATGCTCAATATCAATGATCGTTAATTCCACTTTGAGCGGAGCATCTTGGAATATCATGATGATAGAAATGATTCCTCTCGGTCGCTTTATTGATCGTTCCGCCAATTGAACTATCACACGTATCTTCTTGATCGGTCCGAGTTTGAGTTCGTGAAACACAGAGGTCGGGAGGATTTTGATCGGTGAATTGTCATCAATCCGAGCATGGGTGAAAATTGTGTCTTTGATTATGCATTCAAATCTGGGCAACCGCTTCACTATACGGTTCTTGGTTTTTCTCCTCAACACCAAGGAGGAGGCCATTGACAAGATATGTCTTTAAGTCTTTGTTTCAATCCTTTCCGACTTTTTCAACATTAACTTGTCAATTACAAATCCTTTTAGGTCAGGGAAGTATTCAATGGACTTTATAAAGGGAAGTTCAAAAATCAATCTTTTCTCCAGTGCTTCCCGTAAAGCAGGATCCAAATTCTTCAAATCTTCTTCAAATTCAATTTTTATGTATTTTTCAAGATTTTCAATTTTTTGTAGTTTTCAAATATTCCCGTTTTTTTATTTTCTGTGTGGTGTGGTGATGTAGTGTGTTCCTCATATGAGCAGGGGCTTTGATGATCAGAGTAAGACTTAGCAGCATAATCATTCCTAGGGGAGTAAAATGTAGAGATGTCGACATCATCCCTAGGTTTTTTAATATCCTCAAAATTTTCAATCTTAAATCCAATCCTTTCCTCATTCATTTTTATGACTGAGTTCCCAGAGAGTGAAATTAGTCGGTCAGCAAATTTTTGAAATCTATCCTCCATTAATTCAAATCTTTTATTTTTCCTTGAAATATCACTCTCAAAATTCTATCCATGATCAATCATGGGAGCAGTCGGTTTGTGTTCAATAATTTCATCCTCCATTTTCCTGTAGGTGCTGAGAGGAGAATTTCTTTGAATATCCGATATATGATCATTATTTTCTAAAATTTTCTCCTCAAAAATTATGGGAGGCTGCTCAGTGGAAAGGTTTTGCGGGAAGGTGTAGGTCTCATACTCAACATGTTGTGACTCGGGCATGTCATCTTGGTTTGAGTAGAGTCTACTTCCATGGTCATGATTGATCATATCCTCGAATAATGGGGCCATACAGGGTGCATATGTGTCGATCTCATCCATGTGGTCCTCTGTATGTATAGGCTGATCAAATGAGTGATATTCAGGTTGGTCAATAGAGATTTGATCGTAGCGGTCAATCCAACGCTGATGATCATTAAGTGTGGCTCTTTCCATCTGGGTTTGGTTTCTCGGCCAGTCATGAGACTCAAAGGTATTTTGAAATGGTTCATCAACGAGAAATCGAGAATAAGACGGTTCAGTCCAAGATGGTAGGTAGTCACATGCGGTCGGATGATTCGAGTAGGAATTCAATGAGGGGGCTGAATTCATCCTCGGTTGAAAGTCTCTCGCAAATGTTGGAGGATTATTGAAAGAAGAGGATATAGTTGATTTGGGTCTAACCGAGACAAATTTATTTTCATAGTATAGCTTTGATGGGTTTTCAGATAAATGTTCGGCCATTTTTGAAAGAGTTGAAAGAAATGATGGGTTGGATTTGCAATTTGGAAAAAGTTCCATGATGAGATTTAAACTAAGAAATGAGGGAGATGATTGCACGATATCAAATGTGCGGCTTTTGATCTTCGAAATCGGTTCACGCACACCAATGCAAACACAAATCAAACCTCGGGTTCACCAACTCACACAGTGAAGCCGTAAGAGTTCGGCTATTAACTTTTCAATTTTAAGTTGGTGATAAATCAATCTTGGAAAGAATTTAGCGAGTTGTTAGGTGCCGAAATTTTCTTAAAGACTGTCCCGAGTTGTACGACTAGTTGCATCTACTTTCATCCAGTATAGGTGTAAGTATGGACCGTAAAAGAGGCTACCCGTGTTACTTAAGGACGGAGCCTTACGCAGTGTCCTTTAAACCACCCACTCTGCTAAGGAAGTCTGGACCGATTACCGGCTACCTGTATTCCTCACTGAGAAGTAGCTAATCATTTTTAAAATCAGTAGTCTGAATGAAAGTTCGGGTTTTGGCTTTAGCCTTACGTGTCGTCTCTCGCTCACTCATAAAAATAGAAACATCCAAGGTTGGGGTTGCTCTCCCGCAAAAATTCTTGATTTTATGGGTTAATGTAGAATCGACTATATTTAGCAGTCTCAATTTTAATTAGGTGATTACTGAAGAATTTAAGTCAGCAGAAATACACATCTACCGTCCAGTCCTGATTTCCTTTAAAATTATATGATAAAACAAGAGGGAGAAATTCGGGAAAAGCCGATGCACGCGAAAACAATGATGTATGCTCAGTTAGAAGACTTACAGCGAATCCATGTGGGATGCTAGACAGAAATTGAAAATTTATTCTAAATGAATGCAAGCTAATGAAAAACCGTACCTAGTAGAAAGTTCTATTAGCGGGAAAGAAATGAGTTAAATTTTGGCTAAATTGTACGATCTATGTCCGTCTCAATTAATGTGAAATGTAGCCTAATTCCTACGAGCACAAACAAAAATTAAATTGCTCTGAGAGTCGTATATGCATGTCTATACTTAATCGCCACTCAAGTCGGGCTCCACTCTCACCTAAGAGTGAAACAAGCCACGAAACACCATAAGAATAGTTCAAGGTCTTTTTACACACGCGAGAGTCCAAACGGACACCGCTGTAAATGAGCAATTAATTACAGAAATTTAAAATTTACATAAATTAAAATCCAAGACTCTACGCTCTCTCACGACTCGACTCGATATTAATTTATTTGCAGCTTTTTTCGGAAGTCGGTGAAGATGCGTCGGTTTCTTGTAAAACCAATCCACGTACGTCGGAAACCTCGCAAGAAAGATAAGAGAGAGAGTGTAAGAGAGTGACTCAATAAAATATGAAAAATAAATGCTGAAAATAAATGTAGGAAAAAATGGAATTTACAATGAGAAATTCGGGGGTTAGACTACCCGAATGCGGAAAACCGAACGAAAATTTCAAAACACAAAACTAAGCCGTTTGCCTCCCCGGCAACGGCGCCATCTGACGAGTCCGATGTCGCGCGTGTAAAAGAGATGTTGTATTATATATCCGTGCTAAAAGAAAAATAATGATTTTTATTTGTCGTTTCGTTGTAGGCAGCGATCGGAATCGGTCAAGAAAATAACCAAACAAAATATTCGTCAATTTTAATCAATGTGGTTTTATTTTTGTTTTACCTGGGCAAGTCCCAAGGTCGAACACAAGGAGGCAAAGGAACAATCTACAATCATGTCTATCCAATTCGTGTGCGGTTTTCAAGGTGATCTTTTTTTGGAATTTTTAATGCAATAAAGGATGCAATGTGCAAATTTGGAATATTTTAGGGACTAAAATGTCAATTACGTTCAAACGATGTCTGAAAAATATGAAATTTGGCCACGATGCAAAATATGATGAAATGAATGCATTATAATGTTTTTGGAATCTTTGGATGCAATATGAATTTTTTATGAATTTTCAAATGCAAACAGAATTAATTTCAATATTTAATTATAATAAATATTGAACCTAATTATTTTCAAGGAACAAAATTATCTAAGATCTATCACTAGGTGATTGATCTTAGAAAAATCCTAAACCTCGGAAATGTGAGATCTAGTACCTACTAACAATCAAACACTGAAATATGCAAAATGATTTTTGAAGGTCAAATTATGCACGCAAATGCAAATCTTTTTGGGCATAATGTCAAGTAC
Organism: Ottelia alismoides; assembly: GCA_037367405.1. Lineage (NCBI taxonomy): Eukaryota > Viridiplantae > Streptophyta > Magnoliopsida > Alismatales > Hydrocharitaceae > Ottelia > Ottelia alismoides. Next base: position 749,341 of record JAZKJV010009181.1, read on the forward strand.
AATTAATTCTTCAATATGTGATTTTTCGAGAATTTTTAGAGCAACGATTAATCAATGACAAATTTAAGAGCACAAAATGGGAAAATGCACAATTTTTGATAGAACAATTAATTATTAATTAACCATCGATCACAAAAATGTCCACAATATGTCAAAATGTAGAGAATTAAATAACAAACATCATGTTATTTTTGGATAAATAAAATAATATCATGTAGAGATCTAAACTCAAAGGAGAACACAGGGGTCTTTATGCAAAATTAATAAATATATAAATAAATAATGAGTCTGCAATTACCTAAAAGTGGGGGGACGGTTTTCGCAAAAATCCCAAGGCAGCACATGCGGCGTACGTGCTCCTTGGGTCTGGACGAATCTGCAAATACCAGGAGGTTCATGGGCTCTACGCAATTTTCCCGCACGGTCATGTACGATGCATGTGACCTGGGGGCTGACGTTGGCTGACGTCCCCCACGCACGTGTTGGGGGTCTCAGGATCCGTGCCCGATGGCAGTGATGGGAGGGCGCTCGGCCACGACGGTTGGTGATGCGAGGCTTCTCCGATGGAGAAGCGTCTGAGGCCTGGCCGCTGGCTGCGTCAGCGTCTGAAGCTTGTCAAGTGCTCAGCCAAGGCGGGGGAGGCCGAGCTGCTGTTGCGAGCGAAGTTGTCAGAGATGGTGTGGAGGTGGAGGTCATCGTCGGCTCGACGGTGGATAACCAGAGCTGGGCAGATGCGGCGGAGAAGCGTCGTGGGCTGCAACGGCATCGGGGAGGGAGGGACGCCGGATCTCGTCGAGAAGAAGGCGGAGCTCCGGGTGTCACTACCGAGCTCCATGGCCAAGGAATGCAACCGGTGGATAAATGAATATAGGGCAGTGGTACTCCTTTTATAGGATCGAGGGGTGGCCATCGATGGAAAGGCTTCGAAGATCGCGGGGGCTGATTGAGGATCTGCGGCAGATCTGAAGTGGCGGTTGAGATCGGATTCGAGATTCACGGACGGCGGGAATCATGGGTCGGCGGCAAAATTGAGGGGCGACGGCTGAATTTGGGAACGAAGGGGGAGGAAGACGAAGAGCAGTGGCCGTCCGATCGATCGAGATCGGACGGCCACGATGGGACCACGTGGCGGGTGTTTGAGGAGAGGGCGAGGCACATGGCGTACGTGCTTGGCGTGTACCTGGGAGGCATGTGCCTTGCACGTGCGTCTATTTAATTTTTTATAAAATGAAAATATAAAAATGCGAAAAATGGCTGACATGTGGCGGCTCCAGGAGCGGCCACGTGTCAGCACCACAAAAATCTGAATTTTAATGCTTTGCAAAATACAAAAGAAATTGTAAACGGCCTGGGATCGAAAAAATTCCTTCACGAAAATTGCTCGTCTCGATGAGATCTACAACTTTCATGAGAACATCAACAACAAAATCAATTAAATGCACAAAGTGAATTTTTTTGGATTATCCCATGTACATAGAATACTTTGATTTTTGGGTTTTGTAATTTTTATGTCATTTTTAAACCAGATAAAAATCCGAAAAAATATGATGAAATCAAAGATAAATATTTACACATTAATCTAATTTTTTGGATTTTTGTTAATTAAGAAAAGGAAGAAATAAAATAAAATATGAAAAAGACCAATTTTGTACAGTAGGTTAGTGAAGATCTGGACTAAATTTGTTTCTTTGATTTCAAGCTCAATTTAGATTTAGATTTTTGCACATTTTAATAAAACTTTCACCAAAGAAGACAATCAAAAAGAAATAAATTAAAGTAGGTTAAATATGTACATAACATAATGGGTCAAAAACCGCTAAAATACAAAATGTACAAATAAGGCCCAAAACCCAACTTTCACATATGAGCTCCGAATCACTTGAACTTGGTCTTGTTTTGAAGGTAATTGAATGTACATTAGTTCAAAAGTGAGTAGAATTAACACAGATACTTGATGGGGAAGATATGAGGTTTTTAGTCCGGAAATCTTGAAACTAGGGTTTGGGTTTTTGGTCTACTTATTTAGGTTAGTTATTTTTTGTATTTTCATTTATTCTTGTTAGTGATATGTACATAGTGGAGGTGGTTTTGTGTCATTCGGAGTTATTATGAATGAGTTAAAAATCTGGGAAGTTAGGATATTTACATGTCAATTATAGCTTGGATTTTTGGCTTCTTATTTTGTGCAGAAATTCGTGCTAAAATGCAATTCTTATGAAAACATGCATGAATGCTAATTATGCAGAGTAGATGTAGAAATGCTGTTGATTTTGAGGGATTTAAGCTTAATAAATGACATTTAGAGTGATGAATCCGAGATTCATCAATAGCTATCCAATCCTATTAGGAAAGGGTGGTCGTCCACTCTAATTACATGGATGTATGCAATCTCCATTCCATGATCTCATATTTGATTGATTTATTTTTGCAATTAATTTATATTTATTTGTCAATATATACTTAATCTAAATTAAATTAGTTGTCGTTGTTGTGTTTTTACAATAAAATCTTGGCCATCTAAAGAAGCGTAAATCAATCTCATCCATTGATTTTGTGTAGACCATGTTTTGTGATCCATGGGCTCCCAAAGTACTATATAAGAAGTGTCACCACTTGCTCTTCAGGTAACAACATCTATTTGCAACAACAAGCTCCCTCTCTCTCTCTCTCATTCTCTCATCTACTCTCTTTCTCTCTCTTTGGGTGGTCATCCATCCAAACCCTAGAGAGAAGATTGTTGTCGTCATCGGATCGTTGTTGTGTTGTCTCTTCTACTGCTCTATGTTCTTCATCTTCTTTGGATCACTTCTCTCGTGAATAAGAAGTTCAATCTTGTGCGACAAGATTAGGAGTTCTCTCGCTTGGATCAACGACTTGGATTGTGAGAAGCACGCGACTCATCCCCACGCTCGCAAGCGTCTCCTTTGGAAGATCGAACTTGAGACAGGAGGTCTCTTCTCTTGGAGACTTAATCACAACCACGCTAAAAGAGGTATTCTTTTATCTATTATGTGGTTTAGATGAAACGATCTGAGAAGCGTTCTTGGATCCTGTGGTTTCATCGAATGAAATATTTTTAAATTCTGATGCATCGAGCAACTAGTGCGACTAATCACTCTTGGTCGTATATGATACGATCCCCATGCTTCTGTGATGTGCTTAAGGATTATTTAATATCCTTCACTTCAGAGTTTTCATCTTCTGAGGACGAATCTCTTGACCCCAAGACTAAGCACATTCTGATAAAGAAGCTTAAAAAATAAGAATATATGGGGTGCCTCCACCTTCAAGTACTATTCCTATGAGGATAACTCCGATGATGGTTGGATATCATCTGATTTATACACTTCATCTACTCTCCAGCATGATTTTTCTGAAAAATAACTCCGATGATAGTTGGGAATCATATGCTTCATCTTCTTCCTATCATTACGATCTCCCTCTACATGCTCACAACAAGATCTACTGAAAACCTCCTTAATCATTGGCAACCCTCCCTCCCGACCCCATTGGTTCTCTCTTACATCATGTTCCTCTACTTAGGCCAAGGCCTATGCATAGGGGGGACTGATGCCATCTGTATATACAACTCTCCTTATCCACTCCTCTCATTCACCCCATTTCCACCCTTCTTTCATACATAGGTTGACCATAGCCTAAGTATAGGGGGACTCGATACCTATTGTATATACTCTCCTCATTCAAGTTCCACATCCTTGCTCGCCTCATTTTTCACCCTTCTTCTATACTTAGATTGTTCACAACCTAAGTATAGGGAGGTCAGTTGATCTCTGTTTTTTTATTTTTCACTCTCTTACGCATTGCCCGAGCTATGTCTTCTCTATGATTCCTTGCTCTAAGGACATAGCAATCGCTAAGTATAGGGGGTGTGTGTATATATTATGTATATATTTTACCCATAGCTCGTACTTTCGCGTAAGTCTATATGTATTTACGGGGTGGTAACTTTAAAAAAATAATAACAAAAAAACAAAAAAATGAGTTTTGCAACTAACATGCTATGTGTCCAAATTGTGCGTGCAACCAAAATTTTGAAAAAATTGGATTCTTATACATTTTTGCATAAAAAATAAAAAATCTCAAAAAATAAAAAATAATAAAGAATTCATAAAATTCAAAAAAATGTTTGCATCTTCATTCCAACCAGCATTTCATGCATTTGTGAAAATCCCTTGGGTTTTGAACTGAGTTATGAGCAAGAAGCGAGAGTGGTATAGACTTGACCTTAATCCTCCTACTTTTCAAAGGAACTTCACCGAGAAAGAGGATTTTAGAATCTTCAGGTCTTTGACTTAATTCTTTGAGTTCCATATGATAATGTGCAGCATCTGACTCTTAGTGTCTGACCTAATCTCCTCATTCTGGGTACGACTCTATATAGGGAATTAATTTGTACTCTCATACTATGCACTTAGCTCAACTAAGACGGGGTGTTGGAAGACTGTATGAGTTTTTTTCTAGTATCATGGACATCTAAAGACCGGAGTACATGTTGAAATAAAGCTTTGGAAAAGATATGGACGATTGGGCATAATTTTCTAAGACCCCAAAACATGTACGGAAAAAAGATTTCATATATGTTCACAACAATGTCCATGCAGAGCAAAATTAAAATACAAAGAAGCCAACTACCAAATAAATATTTGACCAAAAAAGGTCCAAGCTTCAAGAAAACCTGCATATCTTACTGAAGACTTGGTTAAATTGGTCGGCTTCACAAGGACGGGTGACTACACTGGCCACCCTCTAGTTCTTTTCCCCCTTTTTTTCTAAATTCTCCCTCTTCTCGGTTGTGAACATAGCATAACATACCTTAGAAGGAAATACCTAACTCCCCGAGGATGAGTTATTGGAGGAGAGGTTTGCATGGTAGTCTGGCATTCTGGATGGGAAGAGCTAAAATCTTGCACACACATGAGGCAATTGTTCAATGTTCATAGGGTATGCTTTGGGAGGAGGATCGATCTAAGATGACTTTTGAGCCAAAACTGTGACAATGGTGTGTAGAACTTGGAGGTTGTTGATTTTAAAACCCTCATTCTCATATAAGTTCTGCCAAACTAATAATCCAAAGGTTGGAGCTAGCTCCATTTTCACCTCCTGCTCATGGTCACGGTATGGAACCCAATCTCATTTAACCTCATTGCATTTCTTTAGATGCTCGGAGACGAGCATGGTTTAAGTATAGAGGGATGATGAATCTCATATTCATAACTCTAAAAGATAATTATTTAGCTCAGATCCCCAACTTCACATGCATTTCTTTATTTATATTGCACAATTAGCATCCATGCATATGTAAACAATAATGGCATTTTATCATAGATTATTGCACAAAATAAGAAGTTAAAAATCCCAGCCCAATTAACCTATTAAATAAGCTAACTTCCTGGATTTTTAATTAATTCATGCTAACTCCAAAAGCCATTAACCACCTCCATTGTGTACATATTACTAACAAAAAGAAATGAATAATACAAAAACATCACTAACAGAAATAAGTGGACCAGAAACCCATATCCTAATTTTAGGATTTCCAGACTAAAATGTTGATATCTTCCTCATACAGTCTCACTTTTGAACTAACATACATTCAATTACCTTCAAAATAATACCAAGTTCAATGAATCGGAACTCATATGAGAAAGTTGAGTTTTGGGCCTCTTTTGTTTATTGTATATTTTACCTAATTTTGACCTATTATTTTATGTACATATTTAACTCTTTTTATTTTATTTATTTTTGATTACTTTTCTTACATAAAATTTTTATTAAAATGAACAAAAATCCAAATCCAAAATGTGCTTTATCTTTTTAATTCGAATTTTCTGGGAGTGACACATGGCAACTCCTGGAGGTCCCTTTTTTTGGATTTATATGTTCATTTTTCTAAAATAAAAATAAAAACATAAATAATAATAATAAAGGTCGCACGTACTGCGCACATGCTTTTTCCGCACGTATCCAGCACATGCGTCTCTCTCCCCTTTCCCCTTCTAGATCTGATGGCACCGCCTCTCCCCTTTGTCGTCACTGCCTATCCCCATCTAATCTCATTGCGGCCTCCCTTTTCGAGCCTCGTTGACACCCAATCTTCCATATCCAATCGTCGCCTCTCCGCCCCCACGAATCTATCTGCCGCCTCCACAAACCACAGAGAGAGGCCAGTGGTGACAGCCCAATTCTCCCTCTTCTCAACGTCGAGATCTGAGCCATGTAGCTCATTACAATCCATGACCGAACTACTCGTGATGTTGCTGCTTCACTCCGTCTTTGTTCGTGGAGCCCGATTCTCCAACGATAACCCTTTGTGCCTAATGCATCTTCCAGCGAACATCATCCCCCTTCAATCGGCATGTGTCCATGCCACACTTCGTTGCTACCTTCGCCGCATCTACTCCTGGAACTCCTTCACCAGTGGTAGTATAAGGACCTCCTCAAGGAACGTGCTCGGCCCATTGCCTCACCTTATTACTCTGCCCAAGGCTCCTCCACCAAAGCACCACCGAGCTCAAGGCTTGAAAACCTCCCACGTGCTGCATGCATGTGAGAGGGAACGTCTTGCACTAAGGCCCTTGGAGATCAACATATTCTCAGAGACCTCCTCGCCAACCGGAGGTCATGTGAGGAGCATGAGACCTACTGGAGAAATTATAGAAGCTCCCCATAGAGTTTACCAAACCATACAGAAGACCCTGTTGGACATTTTGCAGTCTGCCCCCTCTAAGGATTGGTAATTCTCTTTAGGCCCATGTTCAGCACTTTTATTTCATTATTTATTGTAATATTACGAACAAACCCCTGACTTTATCTTTAATTTTAAACCTCTTTTTACATCATTTTCTTATTTAAAAATTGCACTTTTTCTACAATTGATACTTTACATAATGGCATGCTTGTGATATTTTTATGCTCTATGGTTAGCATTCTTGAGGAAATTTGCATATTTTTCCCATTATGTACTTAGGCATTCATAGATAATTGATTATTGCTCGAAAAATTGCCAACACTCGTAGGATTAATTGTGTTTCACATTGTGGTTAAAAAGAATTGCGTCATGCATGTTTGCTCTATAAAAATCATTACATGAATTTCATTAATTACTTTTTAGTATATGATAAATTCAACATTTTAGGTTTAGGATTTTTTTGAGATATATCACCTAGTGATATGTCTTAGATAATTTTATTTCCTGAAAATACATATGTTTAATATTTATTATAATTAATTATTGAAAATCACATTGTTTACATCCATAAATTCATTATTTATTCATCTTGCATCTAAAAATTCCAAAAACATTACAGTGCATTTATTTCATCATTACTTACCTCTCGGCCAAGTTTCATAATTTTTGGACATCATGTGATTGATATTTATTTTCTAGTCCTTAAAATCGTTCATGATTGTATTTTGCATTACAAAATTGCATTAAAAATACCAAAAAATGTCACCTCAAAAATCGTGTATGAACTTTGATAGACATAATTCGAAGTTGTTTCTTTGCCTCCTTGAGTTTGACCTTGGGAATTGTCCACATAAAATAAACATAAATTAGTTAATTTAAATGAATTAAATATTTAAGTGATTATTTTTATTGATTATGATTACCCACCTACAATGAAATGACACATCATTATATTTAAATTGATAATTCACATAAAGTAAATGAGGGTAATCCAAACTCGTCATTTTGTTATGTATGCCTATGAATCTCCTAAGATTTTCGCAATTATGAATCTTATGAGATCAAGTTGTGTATCCTAATTTACAATTTAGATCAAGAAAAAATGACCTAAGATATGTCTATTTGGCATAGTGCTTTGATCTAAAATCGCCACTCAAGTTGAGAACCACTCTCGACTAACCTCCACAACGAAGAATAAATAACATGCCTTTAATTACAAACACGATATCTCAATCAAGATACCCATTGTAAATAGGAAATTAAGATTAAAATTAGTTACAACACGACAATCGGACTTAATTAACTAAAGTAATCTCTATAATTGTTTGCTTCATAGACTTTGTAGCAAGAAACTCCTAGATCCTCGACTCCACAGTCTTCCAAAAGTTGCCAACGCCATGGACCTACCACAAAACAATATATAATTAAAGAATTCTTGAGAGATCTACAATAGTTAATTGTAGTAATAGCCACAAATCACAAGACAAATAGAGAAAACATTTCAACAAAATAGGCTCAATATTATTAACCTAGAAATCACTAAGTAAACATTTAATCATAAAAATAATCAAAAAATGTGTCGGGTCCCCGATAATCGTGTCATCTGTAAACTCGCTAATGTGTACGATAAGAAGCACTCATTGTAATACGGGTACTTAGCGAATTACACAGAACTAGATCAAATGTCTTCATGAAGAGGACCTAGCTTTAACTTATAAACCTAGGAAGTCCATAATCGAACATGAGGACACGAGCAGTTCATGATTGGTATTTAGTGTATATATTTATGACAGTGATTTAGAGGGTAATAATATAGAGAAGATGCATCACACAAAATGAATGAAATTTTTATCACTTTTTTATTGCTTTTCAATTTAAATTAAAATAATAATGCAAAGATAGTACACACTAAACCACAATACAATAAAGCTCTTAAATTCTATCAATGAAACTTTTAATCGATCTCACGTAATCCAAAAATCAAGGTAAAGAGATCTCAATTCATCAAATTTAGCCAAAGCTTGATTTGCATGTGATCAATAGAAAGATGACTCCTAATAATAAATTAATGATGAACTAATCAGGAATAAAGAGATTAATTAGTAGATCAATGATCCTAATTAGTGAATCAATCAACTCAAGGATTTAATAACACAATTAACATACAAATGATCAATTTCTCATTTAAATAAGAAGTCAAATACTTCAATAAAATCCTCTAATGGTGAATGCATGAAATAAGTTAAATGATTTGTCCAAGTACACCAACACATAAGTTTTGAATCGGTTTTCCAAAGATACCAAAATCACTTCAATAAGATCTATAGATAAAAAGTTAAAGAAGCAATCAAGGAGCATAAATGAAATAAAAACATAGTGTTTTTATTACAAACAAATCTAAATTTGGTCTTAAATGCAATAAAACAAAGCCATAGGGGCTAACATGTAATTGTTACAAAAGGTGGAAGGATATAAATATAAATAGAAAATTATTTAGGACTTATATGCAATTTCTCGAAAAAGACGTGTTATGCATGTGTCAATGAAGGACTGAATTGTAATTTTAAGAAGTTGAAAGGGATCTAAAAAAAGACCAAATCACGTGCTGGAAACACATGACTTCTTCGAGGTCCAGAGGAAGGCTTAGTGATGATGTACCACTTCCAGAATGGTTCAACCTAGGCTTGGATGCTCCAAACCACTGCTCTGAATTATTACTTCAGATAGCAATGTGGCACTCCTAGAACCTTCGGATCACGCCCAAAGAGGTTTATTGAATGATAGTTGCATGTCATTTTCTTTGCTCCTTCGTCGCGGGTGGCGGCGCATGGCCTGTGCTCCAGTGAAGCTTCTCTCCCTACTCCATACCTCTACTCTCAGCATCTCTAGAAACCTTCGTATTGCTTCTGTGGTTATGGTGTTGCTTTCAAGATGATGAGGAAAGCTCTAGACCTCTAGCTTGGTGGAGGTTCCCCCAAGGTGGAAGTCTTCAAGATGACTCTGACACACTTCCGATCATTGATGACCTGCAGGAGTTATTTGTAAAGCCCAGGTGTGTGCAAATCTTTTGGGACAAAAATGAGGCGAGCCGGAGGTTTGTTTGAAGATGGAGGACTGATATCCCCAGTTGGATCATTCTTTCTGAAAAAGAAGAAAGTGGATCAGAGTGAAAACAATAACTAGGGAAGCAAGGAGATCACAAAAGGTTTATGTGTGAATCGTGGATTAGAGGCGATAGTCGATGTGGCTTCAGATGGATGAATCGATAAGAGACTGAATACAGAGTAAATGGAAAACAGATCGTAGAAGAGAAGATAAGTAACTTACCTGAGAATCTTCAAGAGGAAGAAGAAGAAATTCAGGTTGAATCTTGGCCGATAAGAATCTAATTAGCTTCTTAGATCATCGCTTAGTAAGCAAGCGAACCTCGATGGAGGCTATATCACATCATATGCAATGTGGATGTCGTCGGCGATCGATCTCCGTCGTTGCTTTTCTTCTTATTCAATCTCTATCACATAACGATGAAAGGAGGCTAGGAGGTTACACCTCAAGTGGTGGATAACTGGTGATAGTGTCCAGCTGGAAACTATTTCAAGAAGAAGTGATAAGGATAATTTTGCTCGGGCAGTGGTTTCAACTGCCACTATTGCTAGACAAGTTAGGTTTAGGAGGATGTGAGCAAGTTGATGTGGGTTACGGGAGTTAGGGGAAGGAGTTGGTAGTGGAACTTGTTCGGGGGATGGTGTGATGGAGGAGGGAAAATTCTGGGAAGTTGAGCATTTATCTGGAGGTTGAAGAAGAACCTTGACTATCTGATCATAAGATCAAACGGTTGATGTTGAGGCTCTGTTGTATGGTCGCGATCAACTTGATCAGGATGATCAAGTGGTTGGAGTTAAGGCAAGCACGAAAGGGTGATAGCCATCAGATCGGAAGGAATCCGACGGTTAGAAGGGGATAAAGTGGCAGAGAGAGTGTGGGCCACGTGGGCGGACCTAAGGGTGCCACGTGGCCCAATCAGAATTAAGAAAAACAAAGGAATCAGATATAAATCCAAAAGAATTAGTTAGAGGGAGAATTAGGAAAAGTGGTAAAATGAAAGTTGTCAATGAGATCTATAACTTTCATGCAAAAGTCAAAGAGAGAAGAAATCATCTAGATAGAGATAAAAATTAAACAAGTTAAATAAACAATGAAAACAAATTATTTTTATTTTCTTTTCTTATTTTTTGGAATTTTGACTTATTTTTTTACATTAAATTTATTTATGTACAATTTTATCCTAATTTTTATATGAGTTTTTCATGAGAAATAAATACATAAAATAATAGCACAATACTAGGGTTCTATAATTTATATTAAAAAGTGTCAATTATTTATAACACATATTATTAGTTAGTGTTAATAGTCAACGAATCTTGATGATGGCTTAAGTTAGAGAGATAATAATATAAAATAATGTAAATAAATCCGATATTTATCAGCACTTCGTGTATACAATTTGGATTACGATAAAACAAGCAAGAATAGGAAATTCGATTTGAACAGGTTATTGGAATTCTGAGATTTTGCATACGACAACTCACTCATGTATAAGAAGAAAGTCAAGTGTTTTCATGATAGATACATTAGAAGGAAGATGTTCTCCCATGATCAGAAAGTTTGGTTGTTTAATGCAAAATTGAAGTTGCTCCCAGGCAAATTAGAAGCCAAATGGTTAGGATCGTTCATTGTTAGAGATGTGTGTGACAATGGTAGTATTGTCATATATGGGTTTTCATCTGACACACAACTATTTGTTTGACCAGATAGTTGTTGAAGCCATATTTAGATCTTGATACGTTCTTAACCATGGTTGATTCCATATATGTGGTATCAGCCAATGACTTTTTGACATCTTCTACGTTTGATACATGAGCTGATTTTCTCTTGTATATATCCTTTCGTTTCATTCTTTCTTCTTCTGTTTTTATCATTCACCTCTTTCCCATGAGTGTGTCTATTATACTTAGGATGTACTTTATCCTAAGTATAGAGGAGGGGAATGACTTGAGTTTTTTCATTTTCGTATTGTTTACTCACTCTTGTTGTTACCTATACTTAGCGATCCTTTAATCTAAGTATAGGGGGTGATGTTGTTCATTTCGTTCTCTTTCGTGTTTTTTTATTTCTTCTATTCTCTCGCTTGTACTTCAACTTGTTTATTTTCTTTTTCTATACTTACGGATCTCTTACCCTAAGTATAGGAGAGGACAAGTCGAATCGTTGAGTTGTTCAATCTTTTCTTCTATTTTCCTCATTTGTACAGTCTTCTACACTTATGATTATTTGATCCTAAGTATAGGAGGGATCACCGACTTCTATTCTTTTCTTTATATTCTTTAAGTCGTCGTTGTATAGATTCTTTTCACTTTTCTATACTTAGCACAAGTTATGTCTTCCTTTGTAGCTCCTTGGTCACTATGAGGACATAGTTCAAGCTAAGTATGGGGGTGTCATGTATATTGTATATATATTTTAGCCATAACTCGTACTTTTGTTTATTAATAATATGGTTATTACTTAAAAAATTATTTTGGAAAATGATTTGTAAAATGATTTGTAAAAATATTTTGTAAAAATTTTGTAAATCTTTGTAAAATATTTTGAAAAATGTTTGTAAACTCTTTGTAAAATGACTTGAAAAGGTACGTAAAATAAGTGTAAAGTATTTTGTCATGTGGGGTGTAAATTATAGGATGTATATGTTTGTTGTAAAACCCATGTGTGTGTAAAAATCTAAACTGATTCTCCTCATGTAATTAAAATGCATTGTTGTATATAAAATCCCTGTATAAAATTTTTACCTAAAACTTGTAAATAAAACCCTCTTGTAAAATCTTGTAAAGATATTTATAATCTTGGTATTATTACTTGTATAAGACCCTTGTGTGTGCATGTATTCAAACCACTAACTTTTTCTTCCATTAAAAAATTAAATGTTTAAAATCCATGAAATTTTGTAAAATTCTTTGAAAATCTTTCATAAACTTTGTTCTTTTATTTTCTATTCTTTTCAAAAGAAAAATCTTTTGTTATGTTTCTTCATTTGCATGTGTATTTTTCAGAATGGTATTGACATTTAAACTAGTCTGGAATAAAATCGAAGAAAGGATCTTGCTTAAGATAATAATCCACTTAATTTCAGAGGAACCTTATAGGAATTGGAGTTAGGACTTTTCAGGTCAAGTGACTTAATTCTTTGAGTTCATAAGGTTATGTTCACATGTCATCTTTATTGGTCCAAGTAGAATAGTTAACAACAAATGCATGACCCTTTTAGACGATGGCTTAACTTGGACAAGCACTCTACATGTAGCTCAACATGAATGAGGTGGTGAGGTGGTTGAATCCTTTACTAGGGGAAAGGTGCGAGTCGAAACATTCACAATCACAATAAGTAGCCAGTGTGTCTCGACCAAGTCTAGTGGCGTTGACGTCTAAAAATGGGATGACGTGGGTTGCAATAAAGCTTCAAAAGAGGGATAGTCTACTCACTCAAGAGGAAAAACTCCTTATGTACATGATGCGCCTTTGTATATATTCAAAAAAAGAGACAAAAAATTATTTCTCTAATCATAAACAAGGCATATGCCGCAAAGTCTCATATTAAGGAAGCCTACAGCTGGAGACTTGGATACATTGGTCGAGCTCCAAGGATATGTGGCTACACTGGCCATATTCCATTCTCTTCTCTACCACCTCTTATTGAGTTGGTTGTAATTGAACATAAAAGGGAATACCCTACTCCTCGAGTAAAGAATATCTAAACTGGAGAATAAGGGTTACTTGGTTAAAGAAGATTGTTTCTTTGTCACTCCTGAGGTGGGGAGCTATATTTCACTTACACAGTACAATTAAAGATTCATAGTCACAAGAGTTTGTGTATGTAGACTTATTCTGACTTGACTATTGAGGTGACCTAAACATAGAGTTGTGGAACTTAAGGGTTGTTAAGTCTCCAATCCTATTACCAATGAGATTCCGTCAAACTAATAATCCAAAGGTCTGACCGAGCTCCATACTTTGATTTTATGAATAATTTAATACTCAATATTGTTCTACGTTTTTATTTTTCCTTTATTCTTTTTCTTTTTTCTTTAGTCACTTATTCTTCAAATAAGTGTTTGCTAAGGCACTGGCAATGGTAAAGCATATGGGAGTGATAAATCTACATTTCATCATCTTTATTCATTTATTTTAGATTAAAATCATTTATAAAACACCTATAAATATTGACAAATCTCTTCTTTTACTAACCCTAGTTCTTGTGTAAATATTGTTTGTATATCACTATTTTAATATAAATAAATAAAGGAAAATAAAGAAAACAAAAGATTGTATATACGTAATAAATACGTGGTGACTCTGACCACAAAAAAAGGTCAAGACTTGACTTGACTGACGAGGAATAAGGCAGGGGGAGAAAAGGCCTAAATACCATAAATTCAAGAAAACTAACCCTCACTTATGTATATTCATCATCTGTATATTATGATACGTAGTATATATATGCTAATTTATTTATAAGCAAACTCATTCCAAATGCAAATATTTTCTTCTTGAAACTTATGTATAAAAATATTTCGTAAATAATAAAAATAATTGCAAGAACAATCAGTGTACATTGTGTAAATAACAATACTATGAAAAAGTCGTAAAGTTCAACTTGTCAGATTAATATCTTCTCCATCAAAACTCAAAATTAACCAAAATCATTTTCATTATACTCCAAATTAAATAATCTTTAAAATAGAAGTGGTTTCATAAAAAGCATAGTTAAGGTGTGAAATGTGGCATTTTAGGGTATTATTGTATTTTTAGAGTTATTATATTTGCATTTGTATTTGTAACCCTTCATGTTCCATAACACCACATGACCCTTTGTGTTCTGTAACCCTCTGTGGCCCTTCGAGTTTCGTAACTCCCTGTGACCCTTCGGGTTCCGTAACTCTTGTACTCTCTACAATTTTCTATCTATATAAGAGACCCTAACTCTATGGAATAAACATCTCACTCGTTCCTCTTCTCAGCATGGTATCAGAGCGACGATCCAAGATCGAAACCTAATACGCTAAATCTGTTGCCACCACCAGCCCTCTCTACCAACAAGGAGAGAGAGTTGGACCTCCTACGTTGCTTGTGGATTCGATGGTCTCGCACAAGGCAGTCAAAGTCCCAGCAACACCAGTTGCCTCCTCTAACAACACCTAAAGCTCCGCCCAAGGGTCTAGTAGCTCTAGTCGCACCTCCTGCATCGTCGATGTCACCTGGAGCCCCACCCTCTCCAACAGCCCATGTTTCACCATGACTTGTTTCTCCCAACTTTTGTTACTCACAACTTGATGTTTCATAATCTTTATTCTATCAGGTATGGGAGAAAAAGGGGGCAAAGATGATTCTTCAGGATGTTTATTTTCCTACCATGACTGACAGGCCTACATTCCAGACTATTACTCAAATCATTCATCTTCACTGAGCATCGACTTCTTCGTCGGGGCCTATACTTCTTCTTTTACGACCTGACTACTACTCCTCGCTGGACTTCTTCTACAACGATTCTTCTCCAGACACGACAGATATATGTTCCGATGACCTGCAGGCATGACAGAGATACGTTCTGGTGATTGGATATCGCAGCAACTCTACGGGTATGGCAGAGATACGTTCCGGTGACCTGAAAGCCGCAGACCCATCCTCGAGTGAGGTCTTCTACTGCGTGGACATATTTTATTATGATGCATCATGCGAAGATGTGGTTTATATTTTTCCTTTTTGTTACAAGTTGTAGCTTTCTTGGCTCCAGCTTGAGAGGGAGTGTTAGAGTTATTATATTTGCATTTATATTTGTAACCCTTCATGTTCTATAACACCCTTTGGGTTTCGTAACCCTCTATGGCCCTTCGAGTTTCGTAACCCCCTGTGACCCTTTGGGTTCCGTAACTCTTGTACTCTCTAGGGTTTTCTCTCTATATAAGAGACCCTAGCTCTATGGAATAAACATCTCGTTCGTTCCTCTTCTCAAATTATACCCATGTATATTGTATGTATATTTATTGTCTTTGTATTTTTTTATATGATTTATTTTAAATAGTTGAATATATTTTTTATTTTACTTATATAAATTACAAATAAAATCACAAAATCAAAAATATAAAAAATAAAATTGTGTACATTGTATATATATATATCACTATGTATATTGTAAATATCCATATTTATTTACCCTAATAAATTCTTTCATAAATGAAATAAAAATATCATTAAAAATATTGCAATTTAATAAATTATTAAATCACATGTATATTGTAAATATGATATATTAAAAATCAAGGTGTTGTATATATAGGCATATATACCTGCAAATAACGTGTCTTCTTTATTTATTTATTTATACCTTTGTATATAACTTATTTAATTAATTAAAAATCACAAAAAATAGTAAATTAAATTATTAAAATTTTCTCTTTACATTCCTTTTTATTGTAAATTCATTTCCTATTTTATTTTCATTTATTTTTCATTTCCCCTTTTTGTCGTGTAGCGGGTTTTCTCTTCTAGCATTGAGCACTCTGATTGGTTGATCTCGGATCTGATGACCCGGGTCAACTCCCCATTTAATGTCCCTAACTGCATTTCCTGCTCACCAGCTCATCCTTTCTGATTTTTCCCATGCGCTATGGACTTTAATGTCCTCCACTTTCTTCTATGAACTTTCAGCCCAATGGACCGACTCCATTGTAAGATCATCACTTCCCCTCTTCTTGCTTAGTATTGCACGATTTTTTAAATTCAAAACGCCGTAGGACCTATTGCCTATTTATACATCCAGATCTTACTTTGCACTATTTGATCCATTCTTGAGAGGTTTTTCTCATCTAAGGTTGAGTTTGGGGTATCAAGCGGTGACAAGGCTTCGATACCCACAACCATGAGCATGGGACATGCAACTTGGAGCGGGATCCACCCACGTCGTTGGAGCATCACCGCAACATTTTGACTCTCTATTCTACACAATAGACTGAGGTGATTCTATTCATCCTTACATCCTTAGGTATTTAGGTTAATTCCCTCTTCGATTTTTCGTTTCAAATTTGTGTTTGATTTTATATTATTAACATAAATTATTTGATCTTCACCTTCCTCTAATCTACTTGATCGAAGGTGTTCCCATCACTTTCATTCGAATCTGACCTCACGCTCACATCCACCACTTCTTTCTTCACCTTCTTCTATAATCTGATCATCTCAGATATGAGATTTACCCTCCACTTCAGAGGCTACCCATCCATGTCCATTTGCTTTGTTTTTCGCTCATAAAGTTGGCTGGAGAGTCCAACTCCGAGCACTAATTCATATGTAAGGGTTAGGAGTGGACTGGAGTGCAGAAAGGTCATCTAGAGGTCCACTTCTAGTTATAGAACTCTCCGAGCCCCAATCATCATATCGACCATCATCATACATCATAGTTACATCCAATCAACAGAGGATCATGACCGACGCAAGGTGAAGTCTTCATGTGGAGATTCGAGGGGAGATCGTCCTAGTTCTTGTTGATTGAAACTTGTCAGAGCATACATCCGTATGGGTTCCTCCTGGAGTCTTTACTATCGTTGGATCAAGTACAAAGAGTACCAGATTTGATCGTAACCTTTGACAAAGCCCCAATTGTTGGTTGTAGATCATGCTTCCAGATCACATCGCATCCGACTATGCATACCCATAGTTGAGCCATCATATCCGCATCACAAGTGCATCTCAGTCATCCTTCTATGGGCGCTCACATGCATGTGATCAATGGTATATTTGTACTCCAGCCATGTTTGCTTTTACATGTTACAAATAAGTCCTTCTTTGGACACGTGTCATTCTATTATGAATTGAACATTTCCATTTTATTCCTTGCTATTTATTTTATTTTATTATCATTTTTGAATTGCATAGCGTGCATCACAATTTTTTTAGAAAATTGCAATAAAAACCCACACATTTGTTTGTTATTATCAGGCCCTTGGAATTTAAATATTTGCATTAATGTCTATGCCGCTACGACTCACGTGCACTGACACGCACATTTCTGGGTAGTTTGCACGTTTCACCTTGTATTTTATAGTTGTCTTATTCATTTGGTCCCATAAATATTTTCCTTTGCATTTTGGTCCATGTGCATCAGTGTATTATTTTGCATGTTAATCTAGCCTAAAAATAGAAAAACCCCATAAAAATCCAAAAAAAATTACTTTAACCTTTTAATAATATATTTTATTCATAGTAATTTTATTTTTGATTTCAATCATTTTTATTATTTTCAATTATTAAAAAAATCCAAAAATACTCCCAATTTGCATTAAATACTCAATAAAATATAAAAAATTATGAAAAAAATTCCAAAAAACATATTTGTTTATTTTGTTTTTTTATTTTTCTGCCCAAATTTCATTCGCTAACTCTTCATAAAACTGAAAAAATAGAAAAAACATTAAAAAACACGAAAAATTTCATATTAAATCATTGAATGTCCAAAATTTTCATAAAATAGATTTCTGTAAAATTTAAAAATTCATCTTTATGATTGTGTTTATTTCTTTCATTTTGAATTTCATTGCCTATTTTAAAAACCTAAAAACTTTCTATTGTTTTCTATTTCTTATTTTTCTTGTACTTCATTTATTTGAAAATCCTAAAAAATCTAAATATACTCCAAAAATCACAAAAATGGTAGCTAAAATCAGAAACCCAAAACTATTTTTGTATGATTTTCTAGACATTTTTACTATATTTTAAAAAAATCCAAAAATGTTTTTTTCTCTATTTTATTTATTTATTTTTCCTTATTTTTATTTCCTTTTGTTTTCCAAAATTAAGAACCTTTGCATAATTAATAATTCATAAATAAATAAAATTAGAAAAACATAAAAAGTAAAAATTAAAAATTCATTAAAATTTAAAAAGATAAAAAAACAAAAATCTAGAGTAGTTTGCATAGAATTCCTTCTTTATTCCATTGATTTGTCATTGACTTAATAACTCTCGGAATTTTCGTAGCTTCTCTGAGTTCGATCATGTACGCTATAAAGGTACAGCAAAATTATTTTGCTTCCATTTCTTCATTTTATTTTAGCTTGAGAGTTCATCAATAATTTTTGTTTGAGACTTCGTTGGGTTTCAACAATAATTTTTCACTTGTGAATAATTCTATTAAATAAAAACCTGAAAAAGTAGTGTTCAACAACAACCTAGTATTGTCCTGATTTAGAGTCCAAGAAATTTTAACAATCCATCTTGGTTGAGCTTTGTGTTGAGTTAGAGGTCTCAATTCAAGTCATTGTGTCAACATTCTTACAGACGACATGAATGGTTCTATTTAGACACATTTCGACTCATGAACACAGTCTCATAAAACCTACGGAATTAAGTCAAAGTGACCTGAAGCGTCCCAATAGTCTTTAATAGGTTCCTCTAAAATTAAGTGGATTAAGATCTAGATCGAGATCTAATCTTCATATTCAATCAGACTTGTTCAATTGTCAACATCATTCAAAAAAATGCATATGAAATGCAATGTAAAATTTATTTTTATGAAAAAAAATTTTGAACTTTTATGGATTTTTCAAAAAGTTTTGCAAATTTGTGTGCAATCTTTTGAAAATATTTACAATTTTTTGTGGGATTTTGAAATTTTTTAAATTTTTAGGTAGTTTTTTTACTTTTTTGATAAAGGTTGTTAAATTGGATATGTATACACAAGTATGTATAAAGATTTTTACAGATGTTTGAAAATATTTCACAAATTATTTTTCAAATGGTTCGAAAAGATTTTTCAAGACATTTTACAATCATTTTTCATGTTATTTTTTAAAACAATTTTAAATCAATTTATTTATCATATTTACAAATAATTATTATGTAATTGAATTGTATACCTTTACCCATTATGTTATATAGCCATATTATTAAACATACGAAAATACGAGTTATAGATAAAGTATATACGCAGTACATATGACCCCCTATACTTAGCATGAATTATGTCCTCATAGTGATCGAAGTGCAATAAAGTAATACATAACTCATGTTGGATATAGAAGATTCTAACGAATGATTCAATGAAAACTGAGAAGTTGATCATTCACCATAGACTTGGGATCAATTAGTCCTAAGTATAGGAGACTGCATACAAAGCAGAGGTGATGGAAGGTTAGGATATACTAAATCATTGAATCGCCTCTCCCTATACTTAGGGTGAAATTTCACTAAGTATAGACAAAATATCAACAAGTTAGGAGGCATACAAGGGACGGATGAAAGAATAACTCGCCTCATTTATCCCCCCTATACTTACGATAAAGCATACGGTAAGTATAACATAGATGAATAGGATGAGTGAACAAACAGAAGAAGAATGAAATGGAATAAAAGAAATAAAAAATAAGAAAGAAGAAAAGAAAGGATCGTTTTGGAGTTTATGTGTTTCATCCCTCTAGTGTTGGGAGCTCTTCTTTATATTCCACATTAACTAAATTGACATTGTTTTGGAGTTTATGTGTTTCACCCCTCTATTATTGGGAGCTCTTCTTTATATTCCACATTAACTGAATTGACAATGGACATGAAGATGAGATGCTCGAGGTATGGTTTAGGAAATTATTTGTTGACCATGGATGGTCGTGTGTCAGATGGCAAGCCTGATATGGCGATGCTACCGTTGGCACACACATTTTTCATAATGTATGTCCCTAACCATTTGCTTTTTAGCTTACATGGAAGTAATTTTAACTTTGCATCAAACAACCATACCTTCTGATTGAAGGATATGGGGAGATCCTCAAGTGCATCACAAAAGCGTTATGATTGCATCGTATGCGATCGGGAGCAACTAGTCGTACTAGTTGCTCAATGCAATGGAATTTAAAAAAATTAAATGGAGGAGATAATTACGAGCGCATTGATGAGACGCGTCCTTCTCGCAATCCATGTTGATGATCCAAGCGACGAATCTCCTGATCTCGTCACGAGAGATCCGACATCTCCTTCATGAGCAAGGCGCAACGAAGGAGATAGAGATCTACGAGCAAATACTCCGGCAGCATAATGACTATGATGTGGCGATGGTGACTCCTTTAAGGGCTCCATGGTGGACGGCTACAAGAGAGAGGGAGAGAGAATTTGGCTTATATATCGTTGTCGTAAACTTCTTCTCAAAGAGACGGGGTTGCCTCTTCTTATATATGGTTTTGGGAATGGATCCCAATTCAAGGACAACACAAAATCAATGGATGAGATTGATTTGTGTTTCTTTCAATGGCTAAGATGTTGTTGTAAAAACACAACTTCAAATGATTTAATTTAAATTAAGTTACATTGATAAATCAAATTTGAATTCAAATCACTTTTGACTAGAGAAGAGATAATGGGGAGACTAAACCAATCCCCTAAGAAGGGGGGACGGCTACTCTTCTCATGGAGAGTTGTAACCGTCCACTCCTCTTGAGTGGATTTGGTCAATCTCCTCTAATTATCATGAGATCTCATTATCTCATGATATCTCTTGATCTCTTGTCGAAAGTATTTTTACAAAAAATAATTCCAAATTATCTTGTGGAAAATATCAACCATGTCATTAAAATTATGTAAATCTCATTCACAACCCAAAATAAAATGTAATTATATTTCCAATTAATCATTTAATGTGAATCCAATTCACATCAATAATTAATTAACAAGTACAAATCACAATATACTCTCTTCAATATATTATAAATCACATTTATAATATACCTGAATAATATGGATAGTGCTATCCACATTATTTATATCATGATAATTAAATCACATTTAATCATCATGGATCTCTATTCTCATGTGCTAAATAATATGAATCACATTCATATTATTCACATTTTTGATAATTAAATCACATCTAATTATCTTAGATAACTCTCCTAATAAAATGAATCAAATTCATATTATTCAAGATAATTAAATCACATTTAGTTATCCATTTTCTCAATGCTCGGCATACATATATCAACAATGAAATTATCCATGAACTCTTTCAAGGATAATGGCTTTCTCTGCGGATACTTGGAGATAAAGATAGGGTGATTGTATTGTTCCATGTATAGTGACTTGGATATTGTGATTACATCTCAAATCCAGGTCTTGCGGACCTCCCATAGATGCTTTATTAAATCAAGACTGCAAATCTAATATTCTCATTACATTTAAATCACATTCAGATCAATGTCCATCATTTGGACTAAGATCAGATTACTTCTCTATGAAATGAGTTGCTATAATCCAGACATATTTCATCACTCCCTTGGAATGGAAGCATCATGGTTATACAATCGTTTATGATCACATCACCCTCAGGCATTCCTAATACTTGTACATCCTGCATACTGGAAGACCCAAAACAAATCCGAAGTTCTAGATCTCTTTTAGATTGTCTCCTTCGGGATTTTATCATTAAGGTTCTCGTTCAATCATTGGGAGTTGGTATCGATCATACACTTTCCAAAAGCATATATCATACTTAGGTGTTGATCATATACTTTCCAAAAGCATATATCAAACCTTACGAATTCAGTCAAGCTTCCAAAGAGAGATGACCACGCGTGGAATTTGATTCTTCCCAATATCTCATGAGTGAACTCATGTCTTCTGGTTCAGCAATGAACTTGTATGGTCCCTTTGAGAGATTGTATTACTCATATGCCCTTGCATGCACACCAGCACGTTGGTGTATAGACCTTGGTTAGGTCATCAACCCATTGGTCCGCCAAATGTACATACTCAAACATATAGTAACACATCTGTCTCTGGTCAGAGGATGCAAGCCTATATCGTGACAGCATACGACATAGGTCTTTGGTTATCTCGATCTCATTAAGTCAATTGTTTGACCTAGATAACTTGACACCTCCGAATCTATATTCCCATGTAGAGAACTTGCATCAAGAAGTCGATCAGATATGAGCCAAATGAGAAAGGATTGTCATCTCCTACTCAGGCTGGAGATCATCTCTTAACAATCATTTGGTGGTGCTTGATGAGTCCTCAATCTAACTCTTTAGATATTCATCCAAGCACCAGCCTCCATGATTCAATATTGAATCAACAGATGTATGATCATTAAGATGGGCATGGTACATAATCCTAATTATACTAAGGGACCTATTATGTAAATTAGTTATTCTTCATTTCAGATCAGGAAATGGTATTTTCAATAACATTTATTGCATAATGGCTCATTGTGGGCTCACATGTCCAACAATCTCCCACTAGCCCAAAGAGCCATTAATGGGCTAATCATTTAAACACGCATTCATGTGACAATCATAGGCTATTTAGAAAAATATCTAGGTAAGTTGATCAGTTACTCTGTTCACAAGAGACTAAGCCAGGTCATTTTACGGCACTTGCATATCCCCAGTAATAGTTCTCGCATCCAATGCGAATGTTGCATATTATGCAACCAATACTCAATTTTGTTAGTTATAGTGTACTTGACACTAAAGCTCGATAATTATTATAATCAATATTTAATTTCCATTATCCTTATCAGAATATCTAATTTCTGGAGATCTCTATCTCCCAAGGTATCCACAGTAAGACCTTTTAGATCTCTAACTATAAAGTCTTAAGCTCTTGAAGATGACTTTGAGATCACTATCTCTAAGTCTTGTCATCTATGAAGAAATTGTTATTACTCTAATCAAGTATTTTATTACCATAGTAGGATTAGTAACACTTTAGTACTCCCACTGCATGGCAAACGTCTGGCTTTTGTACACATCATGTAGACATCTGGCTTCTCATAACCGATGCACAAGGACAAGCAGTTCTAGCATTCACTTCCTCAACTCTTTGAGGTGTCATCCCTTCAGATAGGTTAGTACCACATCTTAAGGGAAGGATGTCTTTCTTGGAATTTTCCAGAAAAATGGAACATGTCCAAGGTGTACCCCTAATGTGATGGTCCCAATACCTTCTTCTCTTTACTTCTGAACACTTTCATAACTAAGATCTTAAGAGGTTTCCTTGAGATCATATCTCAAGGTATGGAATAGCCAGTCTATAAAACAATTATTATTATCCTTATATCATTCCAAATGATTAGGATATTATCTACATTTAACACGATAGACACAATGGAACTCCTACTAAGCTTCACATGGTTCATCAAGATTATATCATAACATTTATGTAATCATCAAATCTGATGTTCCAACTATAAGAAGCTTATTTGAGTCCACAGATGGAGTTATTTAGCTTGCACAACTTGCTTTCCTTAAATATGAAGCCTTGGGGCTACTTCATATGAATATCCTCGGAGAGGTGTTCATAGAGGAATGCAATCTTGACTCGCATCTTGAAGATGTCATAGTCTGCCTATGTAGCTATAGTTAGCAATATTCTGATGGGTTTAAGCATGGTCACTGAAGAGCAAGTCTCATTGCAAGCAATGTCCTCTCTTCGATGTGTATCTCATGGCTACGAGTCGTGCTTTGAAGGTATTTACCTTCTCATCATGTTCCATCTTTCTCTTGAAGATCCATTTATACCTAACTGGATTTATCCACATAGGTGGATCCTTGAGGATCCATATACAACACTTGTATATGAAGTTTACTTTAGACTTTATTTAAACATCCATCTTTCCATGACATGATCTTCAGAAGCTTCATCACATGAAGTTCGATCATTGTTAGATTTCTCTGACACATGGAATCCATCCTCAAACTCATTTGAAGAGGTATTAGTGTTTCATCTTTAATTGTCCCTTTAGTTTCTGATTTTAGGAGCTTCATTATCTTCTCAATATTAAATGAGTTTATTTACTTCATTTTCATCTTGATTTCAAAAGAGTTTCATCATCTAAGAATCATATCCTTAGAGATGAAAATTTTAGGAATCTCAAGGTCATAAAGTAGGTATCTAATACCATCCTTTATTTTCCTAATGAAGTGGCACTCTCTGGTACATGATTCCAGCTTACTAGCACGGAATATTATTAAGGATATATATTATGGTCTCTACTACATATATATCAGGAAACTAAGAGGTAATTATGCTAATATTCATCATTGATCAAATCATGCCACACATGATCAATTGTATCTCCCTACAACTCTATTGAGTTTAGGTGTATCAGGAGGAGTGAGATAGGAATGATATTCATATCTTCATAAGGTATTCCTTGAATTCATCTAATAAGTACAAGCTATCTTGATTAGATCAAATTCATTGCATCTTCCTTCAAACTTTGGTTCTGAAGCAAAATTGTGAAATCTTTGAACAATTCAAATCTTTCTAAGGTGAAGGGAAGAAATCTCATATCACTAATAATCATTGAATGATATCACATGTCATCAATGTTTATTATGATATAGATGATCCACATACATCAATATGTATGAGATCTTGAATTCTTTGACATCTTACACCATTCTCAGAGAAGGGTGTATTGGACATTTTCTACTTTGAATACAATATTCACAAGTATGTAAGATCTGAAATTTCAGGAAATCTAAAGTTTCATATCTTACCAGTCTATTGATCTCATCAATAGACATATTCCAAGACTTGATGCCAGATCATTGTTAAATTATCTTCATCCTTTTTTATTTTTCAATATTTAGAAACATTAATGAACCATTCATTAATTTTCTAATATAGGAGAGCCCTCTTGATGTTAGATTACTTTCTGAAATATGTCCATCGTTACTCTTTATGACAGGTCTATCTCAGAATTCATGTTTATTTCTAACATTAAGAAATAAACTATGAGTATATTCTAATGTCTAGATCGTAGACATTTTCTAAGACTATGGGCTCTCCCACTGAAATCATGAAGTCTATCAATCCAATAGAGATTGTTGCAATAATTGCATCAATATCCATGTAGATGACTATTAAACCTTAAGATCAATTTTCTAGTCTTCTAAAATATGTGCAACCAATTGCAAGTGTCATTAGAAGAATAAATACAATTATTAGCTTGTTGCAGTATTGGCATTTATCCAACTCTTCGGATGCCATATGTGTGGAAATCATAGAAATACATTCAACTCTTTAACTTTCCTTCTAACTTGGGTCCGACCCATGATTCCACTGTGCTCCTCTCATCTATAAACAACCATTGTTGAAGACAATGGATCTCTTATGTTGAATTCAAAATGATTTCAATATAAGAGTACTTCAACATTTATACATGCTTTATTCAATTCATACTATATGAATATTATGAAGCTTCATGAATGACTAGAGTATAGATAGTAGAATGATGACACTCAGCATATCTACATACATCTTAACTCTTAAAGGATTAGGTTCAGGTAGGTACTCAAACATTTGAATACATCATCTCTTATAGAGCCACCATTCTGCATAATGCAGTGAACCATGTCATTCATAATTAAATGTCAAGAGCACATATGTATGCCAGAAACATCTTCTTAGATTTTTATAAGGATTGTTTGACAATTATGATCATTATCAAAATGTCACTTCCAAAATATGTTCGATGAGAGATCACGACTATAGAGACATATAAACCCTAGGTTGTTGTCCTACTATCAATTTAATTGTCATTCCTCATTATTACGAGGAAAATTGCACATTGCTCCCACATACATTATGTGTCCAACTGCAAGTACAATATCTTGATCATGGATCTAATCCATGATATTTTACTAGTTATTATTGAGTATAGTATTGAGTGCATTTAATGAAGGATTATCTAAAATAAGAAATTTGCATATTATATATAAATATATATAAATATTCTAATTTTATTTAGGAATTTGATATCAAAGTTGGATTGCCTTGTCAACACTGAAAGTTCATTCCCTTAATCATTTTCAATGTAGAGATATACTTACCATTATATCTCAAGCAAGATCTGGGATCTCCTTTCTTATCTTTGTCACATCCCAATAATATGAGAACATGTAACTCACATAAAAAGAAGCAGGATTTCATTCCGTCTTGCAAATTCAACTTGCATCTCCTAATTCGATCTTTAACACCCGGGCTCATCACCCCTAAGGTGATGTTGACCTATTATTAATTGAACCAACCCTCAACAGGAATACAACTCGCTATGTGCAATCCAATATCGCCCCAATAATATGAGGACCCGATATTGGGGTCACTACGCATACATCCTTACTCTTTCCAGAAGTAACGAGCCCGATCCAAATAGCTTGTATGAAGGAGCTGTCACTTTGGACAAACATCTCCGACATACAATCTCTAGCGATGGAACCCTTTGCCTTGACGGGAGACCATGGGTGTCACTTATGTGATCCTCCATATCATGTTCAAATTTTAATTAACTACTATGAATCATATTCATATAATTAATTCTTCCCAGGTAAATAACAACTCTATTCATAATAGAGTGTTTTAATTATAATTGGATTCCAATTAATTTAATCATATTAAATTAATGATTCAATCAATATCCACTAAACATTTTTATTGTTACTTGAAATATAGTATTATCTCAAATACGTATTATTTCGAATCTTAATAATTAGAAAAATACATCATGATCTCTCAAGCATTATCCATTCCCTACCCATTGTCATGGTCAGTACCGACAGGAGTGGGACAGACCACATACTGTGCAACCTGCTACCCCAACGCTCCCCGACTAAACACCATATCCGCCTCGGGAAAAGATAATGCCAAGTCAATCATTTTGTACTTGAGATGATGATTGATTTTTCAACCGAAGTTATACCATATACTAATCAAAACTATTTTTATTAACATTATAAGGAGAATCACTAAACGAATTTCCAATCCTATTCAACCAACTTGTTTGTTTGAAAGTGTATGATGTAACCAATTTGTGATCTGGATCATATCTAATCAATTATTGGTTAATACAATTAATGAAATAATTATAATTTTTAAATATTTCATAAATATTTATATATAATTATCTCAAGATTTTAACCACTAATTTCTATAAAATTAAATGGCAATCGCAAGGTTTTCGATTAAGTATGTAATTTCCAAGAGTGACCCTCACTTACTAAAATTAGCATATCTCGTTCATTTTAAATCCAAATTAAGAAAAGTAAGTTTCCAAAATTTGAAAATTTAATTATTAGCAGAATCTAATTAATAATAATGCATTCCTAGGTGTTTCAAAACAGTAATTAATCCCTTAATTACTTCATGATCCGCTACCCACAAAGCACTGGATATATGATCATTAAAATGATTATATCTTGAGTTATCGGATTCGAAATCATGCAAACTCAAATCCTACTATTTCCTTAGTTAATGAAAAACATTATACATTGAATATTTAGTGTTTAAATATTTTAAACAGGGCCTAAATTTATCACAAAACATGGCAGCGAAAATTGAAATGCGATAAAACTTTCATGAACCCTAATGAGACCAAGTCTTCCTAGGTTCATGGATTCTATCCAAAACCTCAAACATGGATCTAGTACCACTTTAAAAATATGGGGAGATCCTCAAGTGTATCACAGAAGCGTGATGATCACATCGTATGCGATCGGGAGTGACTAGTCGTACTAGTTACTCGATGCAGCGGAATTTAAAAAATTTAAATGTGACGAAACAACATGATCCAAGAACCTTTCTTGGATCGTTTCAGCTAAACCACAATAGGTATTAAGATTACCTCTTTAATCATGTTTGCGATCGAGTCTCTAAACTAAGAGACCTCCTATCTCAAGTCCGATCCGACAGAGGAGACACTTGCGAGCGTGTTGATGAGATGTGTCCTTCTCGCAATCCATGTTGATGATCCAGGTGGCGAATCTCCTGATCTCGTCACATGAGATCTGATGTATCCTTCACGAGAGAGGCACACCGAAGGAGATGGAGATTCATGAGCAAATATTTTGGTAGCATAACGACGATGCTACGTTGATGGCGACTCTTTCAAGGGCTCCATGGTGGACAGCCACAAGAGAGAGAGGGAGAGAGAATTTGACGTGTAGAGAGAAAGAGAGAGGGAGAGAGAACATATGTCGTTATCATAAACTTATTCTCGAAGAGCAAGGACTACCTCTTCTTATATAGGGTTTTGAGAATGGATCCCAATCCATGGACAACATACAAGTAATGGATGAGATTGATTTGTGTTTCTTTCAACATTAAAATGTTGTAAAAATACATCAAATGATTTAATTTAAATTAATTTACATTGATAAATTAATAAAATTAATTTGAATTCAAAACACTTTTGACTAGAGAAGAGATAATGGGGAGACTAAACCAATCCCCTAAGAAAGGGGGGACAGCTACTCTTCTCATGGAGAGTTGTAGCCGTCCACTCCTAATGAGTGGATTTCGTCGATATCCTCTAATTGTCATGAGATCTCATTATCTCATGATATATCTTGATCTCTTGTCGAAAATATTTTCACAAAAAATAATTCCAAATTATCTTGTGGAAAATATCAACCATGCCATTGAAATTATGTGAATCTCATTCACAACCCAAAACAAAATATAATTTCATTTTCAATTAATCATTTAATGTGAATCCAATTCACATCAATAATTAAATAACAAATGTAAATCACAATATGATCTCTTCAATATATTATGCATCACATTTATAATATACATGAATAATATGGATAGTGTTATCCACATTATTCATATCCATGATAATTAATCACATTTAATCATCATGGATCTCTATTCTCATGTGTTCAAATAATATGAATCATATTCACATTATTCACAACTTTGATAATTAAATCACATCTAATTTTCTAAGATAACTCTCCTAATAATATGAATCAAATTCATATTATTCATGATAATTAAATCACAATTAATTTTCCATTTTCTTTATGCTCAGATACATATATCAACAATGAATTTATCCATGAACTCTTTCAAGGATAATGTGCTTTCTCCGCGGATACTTGGAGTAAGGACAGGACGATTGTATTGTTCCACGTATAGTGACTTGGATATTGAGATCACATCTCAAATCCAGATCTTGTGGACCTCTCATAGATCTTGATTAAATCAAGACTGCAAATCTAATATTCTCATTACATATGAATCACATTCAGATCAATTTCCATCATTTGGACTAATATCAGATTACTTCTCTATAAAAAGAGTCTCTAAAATCTAGACATGCTTCATCACTCCCTCGGAATGGAAGCGGCATGGTTATACAATAGTTTATGATCACATCACCCTCAAGCATTCCTAATACATGTACATCCTGCATACTGGAAGACCTAGAGAAAATCCAAAGTTCTGGATCTCTTTTAGACTGTCTCCTTCAGGATTTTATCATTAAGGTTCTCATTTGATCATTGGGAGTTGGTATCGATCATATACTTTCCAAAAGCATATATAATACCTAGGTGTTGATTATATACTTTCCAAAAGCATATATCAAACCTTACAAATTTAGTCAAGCTTCCAAAGCGAGATGACCACACGTGTAATTTGATTCTTCCCAATATCTCATGAGTGAGCTCATATCTTCCGATTCAGCAATGGACATGTATGATTTCTTTGAGAGATCATATTACTCTATGCCCTTGCATGCACACCGGCACATCGGTGTATAGACCTTGGTTAGGTCATCAACCTATTGCTCTGTCAAATGTACATATTCAAACATATAGTAACATATTTGTCTCTAGTCAGAAGATGCAAGCCTATATCGTGATAGCATACGACATAGATCTTTGGTTATCTCGATCTCGTTAAGTCAACTCTTTGACCTAACTAATTTGACACCTCCGAATCTTTATTCCCATGCAGAGGACCTGCATCAAGAGATCGATCAGATATCAGCCAAATGAAGAGGATTTCCATCTCCTTCTCGGGATGGAGATCATCTCTTAACAATCACTTGACGGTGCTTGATGATTCCTCAATCTAACTCTTTAGATATTCATTCAAGCACCAGCCTCTATGATTCAATAATTGAATAAACAATTGTATGATCATTAAGAAATCCATGGTACATAACCCTAATTGTACTAAGGGACCTGTTATGCAAATTAGTTATCCTTCATTTCATGTCAGAGAATGGTATTTGCAATAGCATTTATTGTATAACGGCTCGTCATGGGCTCGCATGTCCAACACTGCTTTGGCTCAAAAACTTTCTTCTGATGTTCTTATCATTCCATTTCTTGAACTTTTCTTTATACATAAGGTTGTTGTCATATGCATAGTCTCTAAATTCTAATAGTCTGTTCAGATCAAGCTTTCGATTTGACCGTATTTTTCTCTATCCATATCGCATATACTAATTGCCCATGAAGATATATGAATTAGTTCAATGCACATGTGGCATGGCTTACCATATACTAACTGATAGGGAGATATTCCCAAAGTAGACTTGTACGCTATTAGATAAGCCCATAGAATTGAATCAAGAAATTGGGACCAGTGCTTTCTATCATGTCGTACAAGTTTATGTAGAATCATCTTGATATCCCTATTGAAACATTCATCCAAACCATTTGTTTGTAGGTGGTAAGGAGATGCGACGTGGTGTTTAATAACGACTTCTCTGTTGATAAAGTGTCTACCTTTGTTTGATATGAGGATCTTCATAATCTCGAATCATGAAATGATGTTGTCTTTGATAAAGCCTCATACTATGCAGTTGCTTGCGGATCGAGTGGGGATATCCTTCACCCATCGACTGACATAATCGACAACAAGTAGGATGTACTCATGGCTATTAGCAAATGAGCCCATGAAGTCAATCCCCCAAGAATCAAAATATGTTATATTTGAATGTACTTGAGAGGAATTGTGTCTCAAGAGTTGATAGTATCGCCCATTTTTTGATAGTCAGTACAACTTTTGATGTAAGTAATAGCATCCTTGAAAAGAGTCGATCACCAAAGGTCACATTGAAGCACTTTTTTTGTTATGTGCTTCCCAAAATGGTGTCCTCTAGATTCTAGCTTATGACAATGTTTAAGGACACTCATGTGCTCCTCCTCATGGATGAACCTTCTCCAGATACAATTCGTACCCTCGGGATGAATCCTTCCATTGTTAAAAATGTATCTCGTACAAGAACTGGTCCACTTTCTGCTTCAGCTAGTCTCGCGGGACTTTCTTGGAGACAAGATATTCACAATATTGGGATACCATGGAAGAGAGGAAATATAAAGAGTAGCCTCACATGGGAAAGTTTCAGTGATCATTAAAATAGCATGCTCAAGAGTATTTAACTCTTTATTCTAAAAAGGTGATCTGCCACCATATTTTTAACTCCAGGCTTATCAAGTATTTCTTAGTCAAACTTGAAGTAGAGAGATCCAACGAAGTAATCGTGATTTAGCATCATTCTTTCTTTGTAAGTATATAATGACATAGTGGTTCGTGTATACAATGACTTTCGACCTAAGCATATGTGATCTAAACTTCTCCAGGGCAAACATGACTACTAGCAGCTCTTTATCTATAAATGTGTAATTTCTCTAGGCATCATCCAGTTTTCTACTAACATAGTGAATCGCAAATGGTAATCCATCACGCCTTTTTCCTAGAACAGTCCTGATGGCATAATCAAAAGTGTTCAGCATGACCTCGAATGGTAGATATAAATCATGTGGTTGTAGGATAGGTGCTTGGATTATTAGTTCCTTCAAATGGTTAAAGGCATGGAGAACTCTGTCATCAACAATAAGATCGATCTCCTTGACTAGTAGCTTGACGAGTCGCTAAATACGATATTTAATTCGGTCACGTTGTAGCACGTGTACTTAGCGATTCAATCAGAACCGAGAGAAGGATCTCCGTAAAGAGTGTCTCGGCTTAATTTATATCCCGGGCAAGTCCGGGGTCGAACACAGGGAGGCAAAGGAACAACTTGAGGTTTAATTTTAAAACTTAGGTCTAGATTTCCAATGCGGTTTTTTATATTTTTTAATGCAAAATGAATGCCAAAAACAAGATGCGAGAGAATTAAGACACTAAGAAAACACACAACAAAGTTAAATTAATTTTAATGTCAAATTAGTCCAATTTAGCCAAATTATATTTTTCCTAGAATCCTAATCCAGTGATGAATGTAAGACACATTTTTTTGTATTTTTAGGAATTAAAATGCAACAAATAAAAGTGCACAATTTTTATGGGTTGTTTCGCAATTTATCACAAAAACAGTAAGCAAAAATTATGAAAAAATTACTGGAATGAAAACATGATGCAAGGAATCTAAGAGTGACAGTGAGTAATTAATTCCTAATTAATCCACAT
Organism: Ottelia alismoides; assembly: GCA_037367405.1. Taxonomy (NCBI): domain Eukaryota; kingdom Viridiplantae; phylum Streptophyta; class Magnoliopsida; order Alismatales; family Hydrocharitaceae; genus Ottelia; species Ottelia alismoides. The sequence continues at coordinate 782,357 of JAZKJV010009181.1, forward strand.
TATCAAATTAATCAGAGTACAAATTATCTCAAGTAGATATTTTAATGTGGCATACAGGAGACTTGAAATTTCGTGAAAATGATGTACATGGATTTAATTAAAAATCAAATACTAAAATCACTTAACAATTTATTGTAGGCACAAGACATCTCCATTTTAGATGAAATTTGTATAGTAAGTTAATCACATATCAAGGCATCATCTTTAATTTTTGTGCAATTTTTAGAGCAACCATGTGTGAGATATAAATGTAATGGTACAGAATGGGTAAACTATGCAAAATTTCAGTTGAACAATTTTAGTTAATTACCCATATCTCACAAAAATACAAATAAATACCCACAATGTAGAGAATTAGTTGCTCAACATGAAAGCATTTTCCATTGAATATAAAGATGCATAAACAAGGTCCAAATTAACGCATGAACATAGGGGTCTTTGTGCAATACAGAAATTAAAAAGAAAGCTCAAACATATATACAGGGACTATTTTGTAATTACGGAAACTATATAAAATATTTACATAATTTTTACAATAAAAAAATTGAAAAGCACCTTTCTTCTTCCTCCCTGCTTCACGATGGAAGAACCCAAATGAGTGGTGGGCGGTGGCGGCGGTAAGGAGGCATGGAGGGGCGGCGGTCGGGGCGGCCACGCGGCCGCAGCGGCGCGCAGCGGTGGCGGTCGTGCGGTGGCGCACAGCGGTTGTGGAGGCGGCGCGCAGGGCCGCTAAGGGTGGAGTCGGTGGCGCGGGTGGCTCGGCGGATGCGCCGCTGCTGGAGCGGCGTGGCGGGCCGCCGCTGGTCGGCTGGGGAGACGGCGCCGCGAGGGGAGCGGCGTGGCCGCGCTGGAAGAGGGCGGCCACCCGCGGTGGCGGCTATGGAGGAAGGGGCAGTGGTGCCGCTGCCCTTGGAGAAGGGGGGGCGGCGGCACTGCTGCTCCGTTAATTTTTTTGATTTTTTTTGTTTTAAAAATTTACTGTTGTAATAGAAGTTTTTTTTGTTTTAATTTTTTTATTTTTTTTTTTAAATTTTGTTAAGAAAGGGAATGAACATGATGGGAAAAAATGATGATGGAAATATGATGGAGTAGAAATAAATGGGAGATGGTGGTGATATGATGTGCTAAAAAAATGCAAAAAAATGACAAGATGATAAATTGAAGGGAAAATTTACCTAAGATGAACGTGGTCGCCTATGATGTGCTCACAAGAGCACGGTCTTCGCTCGAATCGCCGGCGAGCGATGAGCTCGAGCAGCGCATGGTTGCGGCTGCGATGTTGGCCGAAAAGCCAACGGATCTCACCGGAGAGAGGGCCGTCTCGCTCGACCGCGGTTGTGTCGCTGTCACCGATTCAACTCAGAGAACTAGGCTCTCCTCACATAAAGATGGATCAAAGGCAAATTGAGGAGGATGGAATGTATATATAGATGATGAAATGAGAGGTTATTAAAGTGGTGAAGTTGAATGGGAAGTTGGATTATTAATGGAGTTGAATGGGAGGTTTAAAAAATGGTGGAGTTGAATGGAGGTTGGTGGTGAAGAGTTGAATGGTGGTTATTGTAGAGAATGAAAATTAAATAAATAAATGAAATAAAGTTGGCTACTTTAATTACAATAGAATAAAAAAGAAGAAAATAAATAGTGGATAATTTACAAGGGAAGACAAACAACATGTACACATTTTTTTACTTTTCTAATATGTATTTTTATGTCTTTTTCATAAGCGATATTTACAACGGAAAAATACAATAAAATACTATAATTAAAATACAACACAATCATGATATTTTTTTATTTTTTAGTAATTAGAAAAGATAAAATAAAAAATGAAGAAGTAATGAATATATACATAATATACAATATACATCTAGGTCCCAAAACCCAACTTTTGCAAATGAGCTCCGATTTTAATGAAACCACTTCCGTTGGATAGATAATTTTCTAACTTGAATTTAAAAGTGAGTTTGATGAATTTGGAGTTCATACGGAGCAGGAATTTGGCTTGGAAGTTTGGACTTTACGGCTATTTCTCTTTGGGATCTGGGAGCATTTATTTGAGATGAAATTTGTTTTGTATTTTGTATTTTTATATACATTTTTATAGACAGGTTAGAGAAAGAATTAGCCAAAAAGAAGTTGAAATGAAGTTATTAAAAATACATGAAGTTTTGGACTATTTACATGTGAAAAACTCCTTTGATTTTGTGGCTTTTTATTGTTAATTTATTTTGTACAATCTAATATACAATAATTAGTGAGTTTTATTTACAAGAGTCATTTTGTTAATTTAATGAATTTATGTACATTTTTCTGGGATTTTACTCTGGGATTTTGCTAAGATCAATATATTGAGATGATGAATCGTGGATTCATCACCCCCCTATACTTAAACTTTGCTAGTCCTCGAGCAAATAAAGAATGAATAAGTTGGATTAACCCCTTGATTGTGCATGTAAATACAAGACTTGATCCGTTCAAGAACTCTCGGTTTTAGAGATCCTAAAATTCTAAGCTGAACCAAGCTCAAGTCAAAAGGTATCCAATTTCCCTAGTCATCAGGCTCTCTTTGTATACATATATAGTAGGGATATGACTTTAAGTGTTGACCGCAGTTACAAGAATAGAGTCACAACGTCACCCAAGGTTCCAGTCCAAGAGACTCTCCTAAGGACCCGATCCTCAACACTAGGGAATAAACCATTTCTTGCATCCAATCCACCGTCTCTTTAGTTGTCAGACTTGAAAGTGTAGATGGAAGGCCAGTTGATGGAGGGCATAGGATTGTGTCATTTCTTCTCTCCCTTTCATTGGAACAAGGATCCTCTCGAGTGCCTTATTACTCAACGCATTTTTTTTGGTGTTGATCAGTGCGTCCGTCAAGAGAAGTTGGAGCCGTCTGCACTTGTTTTCCTGGGAGTACACAGGGGTGTGTCTTTTTTGAGTATCTATTATACCTTCTACACCCAGACTTGTAGCATTTACGATGCAGAGCCCTTTTTTGGTGCAAGCCCGACTCCTGGTCCTAATATCGGTGGTCCAAGTGGACACTTTTGAAATGGTTGGGAGCGCTCGCCTTTGGTGGAAGCTCTTTGATATTTGACTTTGTGGAATGAGAACTTTTCTTTGACATTTCATTGCTTTATAGTATTTTTGGCTAGCTCCACTGCTTTTACCAAGAGTTGGCGCACACTGATCAACAATTTTTTTATTTTATCACACCCTGCCACATAGGTAGATGTCAAAAGATAGTACAAGAACCATGTTCTCATACTGGCTAAAGATGCTGACACTCAGGTTTCATGAAGCCTTCATTGATTTTATCCCATCCTCGAGCATCATTAAATCAAGTCCAAACTCAAATCCCTCATCCCAGATCCTCAAGTGAAATTTCAACTCATCTCATCATAACTGCAGTCGTGTATGTGAGGTGCTGATCATATTCTTAAGGTAGAGACTAAGCATGCAATATAGCACACAAATCTTTCAAACTAGGGAAATGTGAATAATTAAGTCCAAGACCCTAATGACTAAGGCTGGTTAACTCAAAATCTCAAGAGCTCATAAACCAAGTGTTCTTGAACATCACTAGTCTTGTGTGAAAGTGTAAGTGTCAGGGATTAAACCAACTTATTAGTTAGTTTTTTTGTGATTTTTTTTTATTTTTTTTTAAGTTTCAGAAAAAAGGTTTTTTTTTTGAAAAAATATAGGTGAATAAGAAAGGACACACACATTTTTTTTTGAATTTTTTTAAAAGCCAATAAATAAAGAGAACAAAAAACATTTTTTTAAAAGTTTTTTTAAGAGAATTTTTTTTGAAAAAGTTTTTTTTACCCACCCCATAATTATTGTATAATATATACAAAAATACGTGAAAGTACGAGCTATGAGTAAAGTATATATGTAATATATACACGCCCCCCTATACTTAGCATGTGCTATGTCCTCATGGCACAAGAAGCGAGAAAAAGACATAGCTCGTGCTAAGCGTAGGATGGCTAAAATAATAAATAGTATAGAAGTCGATCCGCCCCCCCTATACTTAGGCTCTAGTCAACCTAAGTATAGAAGAAGAGCAAAAATGGGGCGGACGAGGTCAAGAGGAGAAATAGATGAGTATATACACATGGAGGGCATCGTCTCCCCCTATACTTAGGCTCTTGGTAAGCCTAAGTATAGGACAAGAGTAAGTGTAAGAACTGATGTGATCTGGGGAATATACACGGAAGGGAGAATGTACAAGAGTGAGTGAATCTTCTAAGATGTTGAATCTTGATGCTGCGTCTTCATGACGAGTAATAAGATGTATTTGCTCTGTGCTCGCTCTGTATGAAGTTGATGACCTCGACTTGGACTAACTGCTCTTTTGAATCAACAAAATGCTTCAACAGTTGTCCATTTACCACATGAGACTGTGCACCATCTGAGAGATCAGCTATCTCTACACTTCCATTCTCGTGCACTTTCTTAACAACAAAGGGACCCGTCCATTTAGATTTGAGCTTCCCATGGAACATCTTCAACCTGGCATTGAACAACCATACCTTTTGTCCAGGGACAAAGTCTTTACACCTAATGTGCTGATCATGCCATCTTTTTACTTTGTCCTTATAAATCAAACTGTTGTCATATGCCCTGTTTCGGATTTCCACGAGCTCGTTCAAGTTCAAGTCTCGACAAAGCTTCCCTAGGTGACAACTCCAGTTAATCTTCTTAATTGCCCATTCGGATTTATGAATCGATTCTGCAGGCAAATGACATGGCTTGCCATAGATCATTCTAAATGGTGAAGTGCCCAATGGTGTCTTGTAGGTTGTCCTATAGGCCCACAGAACTTGGTCCCAGAGCTGAGACCAGTTCTTCCTATCGGGACGAACCAATTTCTGCAAAATACTCTTCACCTCTCTGTTCGAAACCTCTGCCATGTCGTTGGATTGTGGGTGGTAAGGACTAGTAACTCTATGCTCAAATCCATAGTCCTTAGCTAAAGATCTCATATCTCGATTCACAAAATGGCTACCCCCATCAGATATCAAGACTTTTGGCACCCCGAACCTAGCAATGATATGATCTCTCACAAACTTACAGACAGTCTTGCTGTCTGCGGTTCGGGTTGGGATAGCCTCCACCCACCTGGATAAATAGTCAACTGCCAACAATATGTACTCATGTCCTTAGCTGTTGGGAAAGGGACCCATAAAATCTATGCCCCATGCATCAAAAACATCACAAATAATCATCGGTTGCATGGGCATCTCATCTCTCTGTCCAACTATCCCTCCCATCCTTTGACAGATAGGGCACGACCGTACAAAATCAATAGCATCTCTAGACAAGGTCGGCCAATACAATCCACATTGAAGTACTTTGTGAGCGGTTCTCTTTCCCGAATGGTGTCCTCCAGCCTCAAGTGAATGACAATATGTGAGGACACTCTGGTATTCCTCCTGAGGAATACACCTTCTCCAAACACAATCTGGTCCTTCGAAAAAAGGAAAGGATCATCCCAGTGGTATCTCCTCGAATCTGACTTCAGTCGATCAATGCTGCTCCTAGTCCAACCATGGGGAACCTGCTTGGAGACAAGATAGTTCACCATGTTGGCATACCACGGGAGTGAGTCAATAACAAATTGACTCATCTGGGAAGGTCTCTCTAGTCCGCTCATAATCAGGAGAATCCTTAAGTTCAATCCGAGAAAGGTGATCAGCCACAACATTCTTCACTCCATGTTTATCTTTTATCTCCAAATCAAATTCTTGGATGAGTAAAATCCACCTAAGAAGACGCGCCTTCGCGTCCTTCTTTTCCATTAAGTATCGAATGGCTGTGTGATCAGTATAAATTGTCACCTTAGAGCCCAAAATATATGATCTGAACTTCTCGAGGGCCCATACTACCGCGAGCATTTCCTTTTAAGTCACTGTATAATTTTTCTGTGTAGGATCTAAAACTTTGCTCGCATAATGAATCGCAAATGGAATCCCCTCTCGCCGTTGTCCTAACATAGCTCCTATAGCAAAATCTGAAGCATCAGTCATGATCTCAAAGGGGAGAGACCAGTCAGGAGCTTGTAGGATAGGCGAGGCACAAATCTTCCTCTTCAAGAGCTAAAAGGCCTCCAGACACCTGTGATCTACAATGAACTCTGTGTCTTTCCCTAAGAGCTCAGTCAGTGGGCGGGCGATCTTTGAAAAATCCTGAATGAATCTTCTATAGAATCCAACATGCCCTAAGAATGACCACACTGACTTCACGTTGGTAGGTGGATCGAGTTTCTGGATCACCTCCACCTTGGCAGGGTCAACCTCCATTCCCCTTTTGGAGATGACATGCCCCAACACGATACCCTCCGTCACCATAAAATGACTCTTCTCCCAGGAGAGTACCAGATTCACCTCTCTACACCTCGTGAGGACTCGGTCCAAGTGCGCTAAACATGTATCAAAAGAATCACCATGGACCGAGAAGTCATCCATGAATACTTCCAGGAAATCTCCCACCATCTCGGCAAATATGGCTATCATGCACCGCTGAAATGTGCCCGGGGCATTGCAGAGCCCGAATGGCATGCGCTTGAAGGCATAAGTGCTGAATGGACATGTGAATGTGGTCTTTTCCTGGTCCTCAGGGGCTATGGCCACCTGGTTGTAGCCTGAGTACCCATCAAGAAAACAGAAGAACTCTTTCCCTACGAGTCTCTCCAAGATCTGATCAATAAAAGGCAAGGGAAAGTGATCTTTCTTGGTCGCAACATTCAAGCGCCTGTAGTCAACACAGACACGCCACGACGTAGGTACTCGTGTCACGATCTCTACCCCCTCCTCGTTGGTGACCATCTGAATTCCCGACTTCTTCGGGACAACATGAAGTGGGGTCACCCACTTGGAGTCAGAAATAGGTTATATAAACCCTGCCTTGCACCATTTCTCAATCTCTTTCTTCACCACTTCCCGTAGATTGGGGTTAAGTCTCCTTTGGAACTCACGGGAAGGTCTCGCATTATCCTCAGTAAAAATGTGGTACGAGCAGAGAGCGGGATTGATCCCCACGAGATCCGACACTATCCATCCTATTGCTTTGCGGTTCCTCTCTAAGACCTCTAACAACCTAGACTCCTGTTCTAAAGTCAAGTCTGAGCTAATGATGACAAGATATCTCTCGTTGGGTCCCGTAAGAAAGGCATACTTGAGTGTAGGAGGTAGTGATTTCAGTTCTGGAAATGTGGTATCATCAAGCAGATCTGGCTGAACTGAATCCGAATCTGGTTCCGTGCTGCATGAAGGCGGGCTAAGTTGAGTAGCACTCGCCACCAAATCAGAAGTATCGGGAGTCGGATCGCCAAAGAAACGCGGTAGTTTGGCCAAAGCCACGTCCGACTCATCATCTATATCCCATGATCGTTCCGAAGGGGATGGAACTGACAGATCCAGATGGATCTCTGTGTCATCATGGGAATAGGTAGATGCATCTCTCACAAGATCAGACAACACCTGGCAAACTACATCATCCACTATACCCTTTCCAGATGAAAGGGACTCGCTCTGTCCTGAAGGAATCTGTCCCCAAATCCCAACTGTGGTAATCATACTGCAATCTGCCTCTGAAGATGAGTACTCTGTGCTACTCTCTGAATCGGGTCGTTGACACTTGGTTTGCTTCATCTCAAGGTTCACCTCTCCGCCTGGAGAACAGAACTTCATCATTCCAGTACCATAATCGAAAGCTGCGCCTGCGATCCTAAGGAAGGGCCGCCCAAGAATGATCTGAGATTCTCTCCAATGATTGGGGGTCTCCATGTCCAAGACTGTGAAGTCCACCTGATAGTTCTGCCCCTCAATTGAGATAACGACGTTCTTCACTTCCCCCTTAGGTCTCTTCACTGAACGATCTGCAAATTGGAGTAAATCTCTAGATTTGCGAAGTGGTCCCAACTCCAATTTCTGATATAGTTCTAAGGGAAGTAAGTTAATCGAAGAACCGTTATCTAAGAGTGTGCGTGCAAACGCAATGTCGTCAATACGACTCTCCACATAATGAGCACCCATGTCTCTCTTTTTCCTTGGTAAAGTCTGATTCTTGAGACAATAGGTTGTGGCTACCGATAAGACATGTGTCTTTATATTTCGATTATCTTTCTTCCTGCTAACCCTTGTAGGTGTGCATCTCACCTTAAGGTATTTTTGGAAGGCAGGATGGTTAGCCACATATTCATCAAATGGCACCTTGATTGTGATATTCTCTTTACAAAACCGTGCCATATCGGGGTCATCTTTCTGAATCTTTTTGATGCGCTTTCCTGCCATAAGAGCACGGGAGAAAGGGATGGAAGCTAGAGAAACTGAAGATGAAGAGTCTGAATCATGAACTGAAAGATCATTCTTGGCATTAACGGAAACAGAGTTCTTCATACATGAATCTTTTTGATGCAACATGGGATCGAAATCAAAACTATCTACTATAGGTTGTGGAATAGAAGCTGGAGTGGTATCAGCCACAACCGGAGATGCAAGGTCCTTCATAGACTCAGAAGAATATCCATGCTGACGATGCTGCATACGTGCTCTCCTTCTCCTCTCGGCTCCCTGAGTAGAAATACCCGAATGATGCTGATGGGGCTCCGAAATATGATGCCTCTCCTCCTCGTCCTCTGAAGACTCCTCAGGTAGAGCTTCAGAGATGCCCCTCCTCGTATCCCTCGCCCGGTCAGGTACGGTCACGGTCCTTCCGCTCCTGAGTGACATGTGGTTAACCGCGTCACACGAAAGAATCTCATGTTCAGATCTAGGAGATGCTGAATAGTATACCTGACTAAAGTGCTGCTGAGAACTAGATATGTTCAGGCTCTATTGGGGTTAGCCTGAACTTGGGCTGGGATAGAGGTAGAGGGTGCAGTCTGCTCGTCTCGCCATCTGGACAGGCGGTTGACATCCACCCGTAAGTCATGAATCTCGTTCCTGTAGGAACGTAGCTCGTCGAGTATCTGCTGCTGTATATCCACGGGACTAGACGAAGAAGGAAGTGGATAAGACTGGGAAGAAGAACGGGAAGACTGGCCCTGCTGGCCAGAGTACTGCCTATGCTGCTGGGGTGGCTGGAATCCAGGGCTCTGCTGTGAAGGAGGTGGTGCGGAGGTGAATGCGGTGTTGTGAAAGGTCGGGGGACGCTGGTAGGTCTGTCGGTCTCCCGTACTTCCCTGCCTGGCAGGGTCCTGAGTATACCATACTCCATTCACCTCCCAAACCGGTGGAGGTTCCTCCTGAACTGTCTCTGCTAATGGAGGTGGCTGCTGGAAAGAGTGGGTGTAGGATTGGTCCTGCTCCCACGGCTGGGGTTGCCCTGACACCAACTGCTCCTGAACATGGTGAACTCGGTATACGGGAGCAGATGGTGCAGTCACGGCAGGTATCTTCATCTTAGATACCCTATCAGTCAACTCCTCCATTTGTTTTGGAAGTTTGGAGACGCTCCGGTCTAACTCATCAATCCTCATGTCGATCCTCTCGACCACAGTGAGCTTGTCAGCAAGGAGTCCCATGCTAGGGATCACATCCTAAGAGAGATCGACTACAGCTGGTTCTCCCCCTCCAAGTGAGAGTGAACTGGGGGATGATGTATAGGCCCTGCTGGCCATCTGTGAGCGGCTTGTTTCAGCCATCTGCTCGAATACCCTCCAGACGGTATCCGCTCCTCGTGATGTATAGATGCCTCCACAGGCAGCGCTCACTAAACCCTGCATCTCAGGGTTGAGACCAGTAAAGAATGACTGGACCAAGATGTTATCATTTAGTCCATGACTGGGACACTTCTGTAGGATGTCCTTGAATCTTTCCCAAGCATCACAAAAAGCTTCATGGGGTAATTGGGAAAAACTTGTAATGTGCGTCCTCATCATGTTAGTTCTACTCAAAGGGTAGAACTTCTTCAAAAACAGGTCCTTGAACTGGGCATATGTGGTGACGGCGATCCCAAGATTCTTTAACCAGTAATCAGCTTCGCCACCCAAGGATTATGGAAGAGCTTTGAGCCTAATATAATCCTGGCTAACATTTTGATTTTTGAGGTTAGCGCAGATGAGCTCAAAGTCCCTTAGGAATGCATATGGCTCCTCAGAAGCATTCCCATCAAAATGTGGCAGCAGGTTCAGAAAATACGGCTTCAATTCAAAATCAACCTCGGGTTCGGCCGGACTCAAGTAGTTCCGAATTTGATATTGTCCAGGGCTATACGCAGCATCCATTGGTGGTTGGACCCCAACATTCAACTGTCCTAACTGAGCTCTGAGAAGTGCATGTTGCTGCTCAGATGCAGCTAATCTGGCAAGTGTCATTCTCATTGGGTCTTCATTGTTCTCTTCTTCCTCTTCTTTCTTCTTTGGAGGCATTTTACTTATGTCTTCTATATGGCCTGAATCAGCAATGTGTTCTTGATTAGAAAAGGATTTATGAATTAAGATATTCTCATCGAGGCAAAGGTCTTCCTCGGTGAGGTGGTAAGAGAGAAAGGGAATGGTTTGAGAGTAACCATCCCGAGAGTGAGTGATCCTGGGCTCAAGAGGGTCATGAGTCCAGGTTGGTCCACGTTGCGCATGGACCTGTGAAGACATACTTCTTGGAGGGTTCAACGGGAGATTCGCAAAGTCCGAATAATTATCCCCCCAATCAGTCATCTTCGATGTCAAAAGAACTGATTTAGAACACGATATTTCAATGAGGTGCTAGTTCTACGGTGCACGTAAATGTGCGGAGTAAACTCACACAATACAAACGCAATTCAAACCCTCAATTTCACCAACTCAACACATGAAGGCCGTAAGAGTTCGGCCGAATTATCTTGTCAATTTTAGTTGATGAGAAATACAATCTTGGAAAGATTAACGAGCTGTTAGGTGTCCATATTTTCCTACAGACTGACCCGGTTCAAAGAACCAGTAGTAAGTAAGAAATCCAGACTTGGCTCTATCCTAGGGTCGTCTCTCTCTCACTTGCAAGTAAAACAAACAATGAGGGCTTTATGCACCCGAGAATAGGGGTTCTTTTTATTCCAATTAATTAAATCAACCTTCTCAATTCAGTCCCAATTTTAGAGTTAAGTTATCACTTGAAATTTATGTGAACACACATGTACGTCTACCGTTCAGTCCCAATTTCCTTTTGACCTTAAGTTATAAAACAAGAGGGGAATCGGAAATCAGAATGCAAACGAGAAACTATGATGCATGCTCAGAAGAAGGTATACTCACGGTGAATCCCAGCACTCTCCATGCGTTATGCAGAACAGAATTTATAAATATTACACTAAATGCATGCAGATCGAGAAAACCGCACCTAAACAATATACTATTAGCGGGGAAGAATTGATTTAATTTGAGCTAAGTAGTACGTGTCTATGTGCGTATCATTATGAATCTTATAAGATAAGTGAATCTTCTAAGATATGTGTGGCCTAACTTACGATGGGCACAAACAAATTTGATCGCTAAACTACCGTGTGCCTAATCCTTAAGTTCGCCACTCAAGTCGAGCCCCACCCTCGCCGGAGAGTGAAACAGGTCTCGACACACCACAAATGTACAAGTCTTTTTTACACACACGAGCTCTCAAACAAGAGCCGCTATAAAGAATCAAGCTAAATAATTACAAGAATTTACAAATTTTCTCTCAAAATAAATTAGATCTCCTCGCTCTTCAGCAGTCGGCACGCATCGCGTCCGTCGACCTCTGATGTACTCCAAGGAAAATGAGATTTATATTAGAGAGATAAATAACAAAATATATACAAAAATATGAAGAGAAATAATTACGAAGAAAATGGAATAATTATAAGTGGCTCGGGGGTCAGACTACCCGAGTAAATGAAAAACTAAATCCAAATTTTTAAAGTAATCCCTAAGCCGTTTGCCTCCCCGGCAACGGCGCCATCTGACGGGTCGCTAAATACGATATTTAATTCGGTCACGTTGTAGCACGTGTACTTAGCGATTCAATCAGAACCGAGAGAAGGATCTCCGTGAAGAGTGTCTCAGCTTAATTTATATCCCGGGCAAGTCCTGGGTCGAACACAGGGAGGCAAAGGAACAACTTGAGGTTTAATTTTTAAACTTTGGTCTAGATATCCAATGCGGTTTTTTATATTTTTTAATGTAAAATGAATGCCAAAAACAAGATGCGAGAGAATTAAGACACTAAGAAAACACACAACAAAGCTAAATTAATTTTAATGCCAATTAGTCCAATTTAGCCAAATTATATTTTTCCTAGAATCCTAATCCAGTGATGAATGCAAGACACTTTTTTTGTATTTTTAGGAATTAAAATGCAACAAATAAAAATGCACACTTTTTATGGGTTGTTTCGTAATTTATCACACAAACAGTAAGCAAAAATTATGAAAAAATTACTGGAAAGAAAACATGATGCAAGGAATCTACAGTAATATTTTTTGAATTTTTTGACAAAATATGAATTTTTTATGGATTTTTTAGTAAAAACAGAGTGACAGTGAGTAATTAATTCCTAATTAATCCACATTATCAAATTAATCAGAGTACAAATTATCTCAAGTAGATATTTTAATGTGGCATACAGGAGACTAGAAATTTCGCGAAAATGATGTACGTGGATTTAATTAAAAATCAAATACTAAAATCACTTAACAATTTATTGTAGGCACAAGACATCTCCATTTTAGATGAAATTTGGATAGTAAGTTAATCACATATCAAGGCATCATCTTTAATTTTTGTGGAATTTTTAGAGTAACCATGTGTGAGATATAAATGTAATGGTACAGAATGGGTAAACTATGCAAAATTTCAGTTGAACAATTTTAGTTAATTACCCATATCTCACAAAAATATAAATAAATACCCACAATGTAGAGAATTAGTTGCTCAACATGAAAGCATTTTTCGTTGAATATAAAGATGCATAAACAAGGTCCAAATTAACGCATGAACATAGGGGTCTTTGTGCAATACAGAAATTAAAAAGAAAGCTCAAACATATGCACAGGGACTATTTTGTAATTACGGAAACTATATAAAATATTTACATAATTTTTGAAAAGCACCTTTCTTCTTCCTCCCTGCTTCACGATGGAAGAACCCAAATGAGTGGTGGGCGGCGGCGGCGGTAAGGAGGCACGGAGGGGCGGCGGTCGGCACGGTCGCGCGGCCGCAGCAGCGCGCGGCGGTGGCGGCCGTGCGGTGGCACACAGCGGTTGTGGAGGCGGCGCGCGGGGCCGCTAAGGGTGGAGTCGGTGGCGTGGGTGGCTCGGCGGATGCGCCGCTGCTGGAGCAGCGTGGCGGGCCGCTGCTGGTTGGCTGGGGCGGCGGCGCCGCGAGGGGAGTGGCGTGGCCGCGCTGGAAGAGGGCGGCCACCCGCGGTGGCGGCTATGGAGGAAGGGGCAGCGGTGCCGCTGCCCTTGGAGAAGGGGGGGCGGCGGCACTGCTGCTCCGTTAATTTTTTTGATTTTTTATTGTTTTAAAATTTTACTGCTGTAATAGAAGTTTTTTGTTTTAATTTTTTTATTTTTTTTAAATTTTGTTAAGAAAGGGAATGAACATGATGGGAAAAAAATGATGATGGTAATATGATGGAGTAGAAACAAATGGGAGATGGTGGTGATATGATGTGCTAAAAAAATGCAAAAAATGACAAGATGATAAATTGAAGGGAAAATTTACCTAAGATGAACGCGGTCGCCTATGATGTGCTCACAAGAGCATGGTCTTCGCTCGAATCGTCGGCGAGCGATGAGCTCGAGCAGCGCGTGGTTGCGGCTGCGATGTTGGCCGAAAAGCCAACGGATCTCACCGGAGAGAGGGCCGTCGTCGCTCGACCGCGGTTGCGTCGCTGTCACTGATTCAATTCAGGGAACTAGGCTCTCCTCACATAAAGATGGATCAAAGGCAAATTGAGGAGGATGGAATGTATATATAGATGATGAAATGAGATGTTATTAAAGTGGTGGAGTTGAATGGGAAGTTGGATTATTAATGGAGTTGAATGGGAGGTTTAAAAATGGTGGAGTTGAATGGAGGTTGGTGGTAAAGAGTTGAATGGTGGTTATTGTAGAGAATGAAAATTAAATAAATAAATGGAATAAAGTTGGCTACTTTAATTACAATAGAATAAAAAAGAAGAAAATAAATAGTGGATAATTTACAAGGGAAGACAAACAACATGTACACATTTTTTTTACTTTTCTAATATGTATTTTTTTGTCTTTTTAATAAGAGATATTTACAACGGAAAAATACAATAAAATACTATAATTATAATACAACACAATCATGATATTTTTGTATTTTTTAGTTTAGAAAAGATAGAATAAAAAATAAAGAAGGAATGAATATATACATAATATACAATGTACATCTAGGTCCCAAAACTCAACTTTTGCAAATGAGCTCCGATTTTAATGAAACCACTTCCGTTGGATAGTTAATTTTCTAACTTGAACTTTAAAAGTGAGTTTGGTGAATTTGGAGTTCATACGGAGCAGGAATTTGGCTTGGAAGTTTGGACTTTATGGCTATTTCTCTTTGGGATCTGGGAGCATTTATTTGAGATGAAATTTGTTTTGTATTTTTGTATTTTTATATACATTTTTATAGACAGGTTAGAGAAAGAATTAGCCAAAAATGAGTTGAAATGAAGTTATTAAAAATACATGAAGTTTTGGACTATTTACATGTGAAAAACTCCTTTGATTTTGTGGCTTTTTATTGTTAATTTATTTTGTACAATCTAATATACAATAATTAGTGAGTTTTATTTACAAGAGTCATTTTGTTAATTTAATGAATTTATGTACATTTTTCTGGGATACTCGGGGATTTTGCTAAGATCAATATATTGAGATGATGAATCGTGGATTCATCATAGCTCAGTCAACGGTCGGGCAATTTTTCTAAAATCTTTGATGAATCTTGGGTAAAAATACACTTGCCTTGGAAATAACCTGACTTGCTTCAATGTAGTAGGTGGCTCAAGTTTCGAGATTACTTCCCCCTGGCCAGGTTAACCTCCATGCCTCTCTTGGAGGCGACGTGTCCCAACACAATTCCTTCAGACACCATGAAGTGACTCTTCTCCTATGAATGGCATCCATCTGAAAGCATACATCCTAAATGGATAGATGAAGGTGGTCTTTTCTTAATCCTCAAGATGTATTGCAACCTAATTGTATACAGAGTATTCGTTAAGATGTCTAGGTCCCGAGGTTTAGGGTCATAAAATACCATTGTTCTTTTCTTTTCTATTATTTATTCTATAATTTTGGCATTGAAAATAGTATTTTATATAGTATTTACACAACAAAGAATGAATGTTAATTTGTGCAAATTAGTTCATGCATTATCTAGGGTTTTTAAGGCCAAATGATAGAATAAAGGTGTTGAAATAGAGATTCATCGCTACCACCCCCCCCCCATACTTGCCTTTGCTAATCATTAGCAAACACTTATGAAGTAAGTGCATGAAATGAAAAACAAAGAAAAAAAGAAAGAAAGTAAATTTGATTCTCAAACTTGTCTTCACAAAATCAAAGTTTGGAGCTCAAGTTGGACCTTTGGAATTTTAGTGTGATCAAAACCTTATTGGGAATTGAATTTGAAAGACAATAACCTTCGAGAATCCCAAAACTCTGCTCAAATATCCTCAATAGTCAGGTCAAAATATTTCAACTCACACGCAAACTCTTATGACTATGAATCTTACTTGTACAGTGTGTGTGATAGTGTCTCTTCCCAACTGAAATGACAAAGAGACTGACTTCTCCAGCATGACATTCCAATGATTCCCCAATCCAGCAATTCATTCCTCGAGGAGCGGGGCATTCTCTTCTAATTTCAAGTAGTAACCACCTTAAGAGAAGAGGGTAAAGAGAAGAATGGATGGTATCTAGTGTAGCTATCTATCCTAGAATGCATGACCAGCGTAGCCAAGTCATCCAGCTGCAGGCTCACCTGATATGACTTCGAAGATCAAGCTTGCTTATTGACTATACAAATATGTACACTCCGGGAGGCATCTTATTTTCAATCAGGCATGCCCACTTTTTTGGAGTTTTTATTTTTTTTTAAATACTATTTACATCCGCATTGCATAAGGAGTTTTTCCTGTTGAGATAGTAGACTATCCCTCTTTTGAAGCATTATTACAACCCACACTCTATTGTCTTTAGATGTCTCTACTACTAGATGGGTTGGGGTGCACTTCCCTCCCTAGACGAGGACAATTATTTTCACTTGTGTGCGTCCCATACCTGCAAATCCAATCCCCTCGCCACTCCAACCAAGTTGAGCCAAATGAAAGGTGCAGGTGTCCAAGTTAGGTCATTATCAACTAGAGTCGTGCGTGTGCTCCGAAATACTCTACTTAGGCAGTCAAGAATACATTGAACCAAATCTCATGATTCCCGAATAATTAAGCAAACCAGGCCAGAAGTACCTTAATTCTAGCTCATATTCTCGTGAGTAGGTAGATTTAAGATCCAACCAAACTCCAATCTTTGGATTTTACTTAGAATTGTTCAATTATCAAACTCAATCCGAAAAATTGGAATGGTATAAACAATGCAAGGAAATATTTTTGTGATGCAATTTTCAAACTTTTGAAATTTTAGGATTTTTGAAAAAGGTTTTGCACACTTTTATACAATTTTTCAAAAAGATTTTTGCAAATAGTTTTGGTATTTTTAGTTTTGCAAATATTTTTGTGATTTTTGAGAATAGGAGATTTTGGCTAAGAAAATAGAGACAAATATTTACATGGCGATGCATCAACTATTTACAAGACTTGTGTTTTTTAAGAATTTACGAGGGATGTGTTAGTTAATTTTATAAATATATTTATACAGTTAATAAAGAATTTGGTGTGATGTATATATTCCTCAAAATTATTTGAAAATGATTTTACAAATAACTTTGAAAACTATAGTCCAAAATAATTTTTATAAATAATTTTACAAACATTTGAAATTTTGCAAAGGTTTTTCAAACAGAGTATGTAGATTTTTCAAAATATTTTTGCAGCCATCTTCCAAACATTTGCAAAAATTTTCAAAAGATTTTATTTCACACAAAGAAAAGAAATTTTACAATCAAAATATTTTTACAAAGAATGAATTTATTTAACAAAACATATTCCAAGTAGTTTTCAAAAAGATTTTCAAACTATTTTTCAAACAACTTGCAAATAATATTTTTACCTGATTTATTAATCAGTGTATACAAACAAATTGAGGAATAATACACATCTTTTATTAGGTGTTTTTAATTAATTTTATATAGTATTTTATACAATATTTTTAGCCATATTTATTAAAAAATGAAAGTTCGAGTTATGGCTAAAGTATATACGCAGTATATATGACCCCATATACTTAGCTTGAGTTATGTCCTCATAGATTAAAGAGAAAAAGAGAAGACATAACTCGTATCGAGTATAGAAAAGCCTAAAGAATAAATGAATGATGAAATAAACAAATGAGAAGTCGATCGTCCCCCCTATACGTAAGATCAAATAATCCTAAGTATACAAATTGTACATAATGCTGGGAGGGTCGAGGGTGGGAATGAACAGATCGTACTCAGATTGTCTCCCCCTATACTTAGGGTAATATATACGTAAGTATAGATGAGAAGAGGAGATAGTGGAGAGGATCAAAGAATGAAAGGACTTGGGGTGCACACCCCCCTATACTTTCGACAATATGCGTCATAAGTATAGAAGACTGACAAAAGGGGGTGACACCTTTTCGGTAGAAAAATAAAAATGGAAATGAAAAGAGGAAAAGAAGAAAAGAAGAAAAGACTGATGAAGATAGAAGAAGTGATCGAAGAGGATGTACGCATCAGTCTCCCTATACTCAGGGTAAAATAGCCCTAAGTATAGTCAACGACAAGAGTGATGAAATTGAATGAAGAAAGAACACTCGACTCATCCCCAGCCCCCATACTTAGGACAAAGTACGTCCTAAGCAAGGCAACACACAGACATGGGGTGGATAAGCAAAACGGTGGATGGAAGGAGATAAACGAAAGTGGATATACAAGAGATGGATGTACATAGGCCAAGAAGGTAGAAATCGAACGTTCTTGCGGGATTGCTGAGGAATGGATCTGACAAGGTGCAGGTCAACATTGGGGTCCTTAGTAGATAAAAGCCGATCAGGGTCGATCTGGAAGGTATCCTAAGTGGTCCTAGGGTGAGAAGGCACAGACGGGTCAGTGGAAGAAGTGTGACTAGGTCTGGCATCAGGTGTCTCACAGATATCAAAGAGAAAAGGCTCGAACTCATCAATGGAAATAGTCACATCAAGTCCAACCTGGAAAGTCTCTCACAGGTCAAAAAAAGAGAACGAACACATCTGTAGAAGTAGTAAGGTCATGTTCATCCTCTAAGGTTTCAACCGAATCATCAATATCATCAAAAGGTCCGAATTCATTTATAAAAGCAATCGAATAAAATTCAACCTCATCGGTCTGTATAATATCAGCCCTTCACTCAAATGTGTCAATCTGTAAATCTCGCGAATATCATCAACACAGCACCAATCACAAGAAGAGAAAACTCCAACATCTATGCTTTCTGAGTCCTCCTCCTTATGGAGGAATTCTTGGGTCTCATCATCGGTGATAAAGAAAACCTCTCTGATATCAGTCGATAACTCATTGGCCTCAGGGTCGTCTAAAATAGGTGTGGTCACATTGGATGCAGGTCTCAAATCGATAGTAGGTGCAATGATGATCGCAGTGCTCCCATCATCAGGATGGAAGCAAGTCTCTCCTAATCCATAATCAATGACGACTCTCGCAGAAGTGAGAAAGGGTCATCCCAAGATGATTGGAGAGTGTTATCCAGTGGAGGTTTCCATGGGCAATACAACAAAATCAACAGTATATCTCATGCCATGAATCCAATTGACAGTGTTCTCTAAAATACCCTTCGGCCTCTTGATAGATCCATCATCGAATTGAATTATCATCATGGTTTTCTTGAGAGGCCCTTATTGAAGAAAATGTACCAACAAGAAGGGTATTATTCTAATTGAAGTACCATCGTCAAGGAGAGTGTGATCACATGTGTAGTCGGAGATAGTGCATCTCATGAAAGGTGTAGCAATGTTTCCTTTCCTAGAAGGGTGGTGGGTGATGATATGGACAGTGTCCATGGTCAAGATTTGATGCTCAGATATGCTCCTTCATTGTAGATAAATGGGTTATGGCCTAGCAAAGTGAGGCATCAATAATGTCATAAGTAGCGAGCACCACTTCTTGTTCACTCAACATTTTTTAAAAATGTTTGGACCTCCTCCATACAAGGGAGGAGATCCGAATCAACATTTACACCAGGATTGTCAAGATCAGCCAGTATAGTGGCATCATCGGGGGTCAAATGTGGGACACGATGTGTGGGTAAATGATCTGGCATTGTGGTACTCACAAAATGACCCAACAATGGGTCTCCCAAAATCTTTTTGTCTTTTTATTTTTTTTCTAATTTTGGTATTTTTAGCGATTGCAAGCTCTCATGATCCTCAAGTGAATCCAAATCCTCTAATAATGGAGCAACATTTTGATTCTTATTTAGACTAGTAAGATCATAAATCCCTGAATTCATATCCTCCATTAATCAGGACATGTACTCAAGTGCAGTGTCCATGAGAGGTGACTCCAAAGGTTGGTCTCGGATGAATGTGAAGGTGGAAAATGTGAAGGTGGTGGTGGATAAAAGTATGAGATCTGATATTGTGGTTGGCGGATATGTAAAAAAATTAGGAGAAAAATCCTCTTGGACAAATGGAGGTGGATCGATTGGAGGGTACGAGGGATGCACAAAGTCCAGATAAAAAGCACTCGAGTCGACCATCTTTGAAATAAGAGAAAATGATCGGGAGAACACGATGGTCAAATCAAGAGGTGTCAGAAAAAGATGCAAAATGCACAGAGAGATCGAATATGAACACAAACAACCAAAAACAAACTCACACAAAACAAACCCCTCAATTTACCTACTCAACTTGGTGAAGATTGTGAAAGCTCGATCTTTTTATCTTGTTTGTTTTAGAGTTAGGTGAGAATCATAAAGTTGTACAAACACTTAGGAAGACTTATGAGATTTGGGCACTAACCATAGTGTGTACGTGAGCAAGTAAATGTGAAGACAATGATGGGATTACCCGCCCCAAGACAATGATTTTTCTTTTTGATTTATTTTAGGCTCAAGTACTTTTAGTAGTCTCGATTTTATTTGTTATCACTTTATTGTATTTTAATGAAAATGCACAAATCCTATCTGGGATTCAATTTCTTTTAGCTCCTAGGTGATCAAAAAAAGAGGGAGAGAGACGGAAAAGCAATGCAAGCGACCAGTCAAAGATGGTTGCTAAAGCGTAAATGCTCAACTTGCCTCCAGCTCTCTACATGCAAGGATGCCAAGCAGAATTGAAACCTATCTATATGCCGATGCAGATCAATGAAATCGCCCTAGATGAGGATATAATATTAGAGTGAATAATTGTATGCTAAATACTTCGAATAGAACTAGGGTCTGGTCTTGGAGCCTCCTCGGTGCCTACCACAGTGGGTCCTGCAAGCGATGTATGGAGGGCTCTCACGGTATGTGGTTCCGAGACTAAGTGAAGAGCAATTCAAAATTTGACTAAGATCAAACAAGAATATAGGTACAGGCAAATGTATTAGGTATTTGGCATTAATCTATCATCAAGAAATCCTATGCTAGGGCTCAATCACACAAAATAGAGAAAAATAAAATCGGAAAATAAAGAACAATGAAAGCGATTCAAAATGCAACAAAATAGACGAGGCCCTCAAGGGAACAATCTCTCGAGCACTGGACCTCGTGAAGTAGTAAAGTTTCCTAATAGTCTTGAGTATTACAATAAATGTATTTCTCACTTTTAATCAAAATAAATAAATAAATGGTAAAAGACTTTGTCGTCGAAATTTCTCCAAGTCCTTCTTTGATGCTAGGTCATAAATTCGATTCACATGGGTGCACAGGCGCTCCTAGAATAGCTCCTCCCTCGATCAATGTTCCTCGTAACAAAGTCAAACACAGAGAGTGGTTAGACAATTCAACAATATAAAGTAGACAATAAAGAAGACACAACTATTAACAAATTAATCTATATGCAGTTCCTCCCTGGCAACGGCGCATTTGAAAAGCCAAAAATTCTATTGGTCGTGTGTTCCACACAAAGCGGGAGTGCAGTCATCAAAGTGATCGACGAGAAACACAGACTAATTCAATAATTAATCCACAATGATAATCAAGCAATGAAAAATAATGTGTGGAGTTAAAATTATTATAACTCTATAACAAATATGTGTATAGTGTGCAAATATGTGTAGAGGTCGAACACAAGGATCAGAAAAGGATAGATCAGGCAATGAGGTGCAAAGATGATTATAGTCTCCATGTTTATTTTTTATTGTCTTTGTGAGTTTTAAATTTTACAATTTTTTTAGTTTATAATTTTCTAATGGATTTAGTTTCTACTTTATATGCTTTTTATATTTTTAATATTTTTAATTATTTTTCTTTTTAAAAAATTAATATAGGGATATAATATGCTATATATATAATATAGAGTAAAGTAATTATAGATACCACTAAAAATAGTCAAAATAAAGAAAATAAAATCTTTTTGGGTTCTAAATATTTTTATATTATTTTTCTAAATTTTAAGGAAATTTTGCTAATTTTTAAAAAATTTAAAGTCAAAAATACCATAAATCTTGGATTAAATGATAGGCCAAAAATGAAATGGAAATTAAAAAAAGAAAATAATACAATAAATTTTAAAAATTAATTTTATTTATAAATAATAATATCAAAAAAAAGATAAAATAAAAAATTATATTTTTGGAGTTTTTCATATTTTTTAGATTTCTATAAGGTTTTTTTGGTTTTTCAATTTTTAAGAGTTTTCTTTTTCTATTTTTAGTGTTTTTTTCATAATGTTCAAAATATTTAAATAAACAAAATATATTTTGGTGGAATTTTTCGAAAGCTTTTTATTCTTTGGTATTTTCTACTGTAGACAGGGTAAAAATGTGCTCTAAATGATTTTTAATAACTACGAAGAAGTCCTATATTGCAAAAACCAACATAGACATGAAAGTGAATGCAATCAGGAATCTAAACCTATTTTTTGTGATTTTTTTAGCATAATAGTTAATTTAAATAAATACAACAAATACCCAAAATTTAATGTCCTGGCAGGAGCATATACGTAGTTAAATGAACGTGCAGGGGCCAAGATAGAAAATATCCAAAATACATTACTAGAATAAAAACTTTCTGTACCAAATATGAAATACGAAAAGCTACAAGGGCACAAGCACAAAATGCCCACCGGACATGGGACCATACGTGAGGCAAGCTGGTATGGACCAGATTACAAATAAAAATAGTTCAGGGGCCTTTTGTAAATATTACAAAAACAATATAAGGGTCAATGAATGATTTAGTACTAATATTAAAATACAAAAACTGTATGGGAAGGAGTGCAAAATACCCCCACAAAGTGCAGATCCAATGGTGATGATCGATCTACTTAGACACCTGTTGCCGATGACAATTTGATGATGACAGTCTAGACTAGATCCCAATGAGGATTGGATGGCTACGGGAGTGCTCGATCCATGGGTGGTTTAATGTCTAGAAGAACAGGGCTTAAACCAACAATGGAGGGAGGCGGTGGATGAACTAGGAAGAAGCCTCGCCTGAGCGAGCTTGTTTCGGTTGGATCTTCCTCCTCCAACACTCTTACTGCTCCAAAGCGGCCCAAAAAGAGTCCTGGAAGAGTCCTCTATATGTGGGATGGCACAAAAAGCCTCGAAGGTCACTAGAGCAAGCCCACAAGGTCAAATAAGGTGGACGCTCCAGGTAGCTCCGGCGAAGGTCAAAATGGCCCAGGCACGCGTTAACCTTAATGTGCCTGCATAAAATCGTTATAGGGTTGAGGGCAAATTTTCTCGACCCTGTAGCGGGGAAATGGAAGCGTAGGGAGTTGTGGTGGAGAGGCTCAGAAGAATGTGGAGGAGGGCCTCTGATCTCTATATCCACGATGGATCTCGGTGAATGGAATGGACGAGGGTGAAGGAGAAGCAATGGGGAGGACTATGAGGTGGTAGAGGGGTCGGAGAACAAGTGGTTTACAAGGAAGGGTTCGTCGGAGCTCACTACGAAGGAGGTTTTTTACATTAACATAATCAATCAAAATCTAATCTAATAACAGCACCTAAACCCCACAACTAATGGCTTCTTAAAAGTTGAAGAAAAACACACCTCAGTGGCCAGAAGACAACAAAGCTGACCTCGACGACGGCAATCCGCCGGAGATGGTTGGAGATCGCCTCAAAACACCTCCCCCGCTCCAACAAAAGCTGGGCGAGCTCCCTGTCATGGAGCTCAAGCTCTGGAATGCCAAAGGAAGGAGAAAACGAGGCAGAAAGGGATTCCAAATGGGGAAGAAGATTGAAGTGCGGTTTTGTACATGTGGTGGAAGCAGTGCAAAGATCGAAGGAGCATGAGTGAATCAGAGGTCCTCGGTCCAACAAATTAAGCCCGTGTGATAGGGCTTGGATCTAGGCAAAAAGTCGAAACCAACTCGAATCAATGATTGCATCGATCGAGAAAAAATGGAGAACATGGATCTAACGTTAGATCTGACAAAGGTACAGGAGCAGGTCAGAGGATTTGACTGAAGTCAACTCGTGGGGCGATCTGGTTGGTCCACGTGAACTAACCAGAAAAATGTGACCTGAAATTATTACTAAATTCATTAATAAATAATAAATGATTCTACTAAATTAGAGTTATAAATAAAAAATGTTTATTATTTTCTATAATATTTTATTATGATTTTTATTTATTTTTTGAATATTTTATTACAAGTTAATTTTTACGGTTCCATTTATAGCTATATTCATCTATATTTTGATTCTTTTATTTTTATTTTGTATTTTAGATTTTATTATTTTCATCTATTATTTTATATATTTATAACTTATTTTTATGTCATAAATTTTTTTAATCATATTTTCTAATATAATATATACATTTAAATAAATAGGTACAATTATTATATAGGTATAATATAGGTATTCCATCTATGCATTGAACTATATTATTTATTTTAGATTATTCTTTTGGCTTTATTTTAATGTTTTATTTTAATTTTTTATTTTAAATAGAATATAAATATTATTTACAAGAGTATACTAAATAAAAGAATAAAAGAATGGTTTTAACCTTTATTTTTGTACAATTATAACTATAAGTAGTTTACCTATGTATTTTATATGCTTATTTTATTTTATTATCTTCTTTATGGTCTTATTTTAGTTTTAATATTAAATATATTATAAATAATATTTAAAAATTATAAAAATATAATTTAAAAAATGATAAATAATAAATTAAATGAATATTTTATTCGGGTATATTGTACAACAGGTGTCCAAAACCTAACTTTCAAATTTTAACTCCAAAAAATATGAAACCACATTCATTAAATAGATTATTAAAAGTTATATACAACTAAAAGTGATTTTGATATATTTCAAGTTTTTATTTGAGAGATATGGGCCTAGGAATTTGGGATTTTGGAATTCTATTAGACTATAAAATGTACATTATATATTATTTTTGTACGAACTCAATTTTGTATTTTTCTATATATCATTATATACAACATTCATGTACAAAGTTTTTTTATTTGAGGTATAAAAAGTAGAAAATAAAATAGGTCTTAAAAATGAATAATGATGAATAATATAATGTAAATTATTGGTGATTTTTGACCCTTATTTCTCCCTACTTTATTCCTTATCAACCTAGTCATCAAGATGCCTAGGTCTCGGGATTTAGGGTCATAAAATACCTTCAATATTTTATTTTTTTTCATTTTTTATTTATTATATAATTTTTGCATTAAAAATAGTATTTTATACAGTATTTACACAACAAAGAATGAATGTTAATTGGTGCAAATTAGGTCTATTTTCATTCATTAGCTAGAGTTTTTAGGCCAAAATGATTTAATAAAGGTGATGAAGTTGAGATTCATCACTAAGATCTATACGGTTTCGTCATTACCTTAGAATGGAAGTGTGATGATATATTATGATAGATTTAACCATGAGTATTTTCAATTATATCCATCCTTCATCCTAGAAGAGTTTGATATATCCGAAGTTCAGACCCTACTTTGATTGTCTTCTTCGGAACAAATCAGTAGATTTCACATTCAATAACTGAGTGACAATATTAATCATATAATTTTTCCAAAGAATGTATTAATATCTCGAATTCGTGTCTTATTCCATAAATAAGATGACCATGCATGGAACTCATTATGATTCAAGATTATCTCATGAGTTGGCTCTGTCTCACGGTTCATCAACTATGAACTTGTATGATTCCTTTGAGAGGTCATACTTCTCATATGTCTTCATATGCACACCAACTCTTCAATATACGAACCTTGGTTAGGTCACCAACCTATTGGTATGTCAAATGTGCATACTCAAGCATATAGACATATATCTATCTCAGGTCAAAGGATGTGTACATGGTCGTCACAATTACGATTCAAGTCTTAGTTTACCTCGACCTCATCAAGTCAACTCTTTGACGTGATTATTCCAATATTTTCAAATCTTTATTACTATGTAAAGGACATGCATCAAGAAGTCGATCAGAAATCAATCTTTAGAGAAAGATTGTCATCTCTTTCTCAGATTTGAGATCTTTACTGAATAGAGCATGTTAATATCAGTTGTGTCCTCCCAATTGCATGATATTCATTATGACCAAGATACATAACCTTAATTGTATAAAGGGACCTTATATATTAAGTGCATTCACAATCATTTAATTCAAATGGACATGGATGAAACAATAACTTTTATTGCATTAATGGGTCACGATGGGCTTACAAGTCTAACAAAGAAATGTGTCGGGGTCATATCGCTCGGAGATATTAAATTGCAGTTGTAACATCCGGGGAATAAGTTCTGAACTATTATCATGAAAAATTGGCCCTGGCTACTTGTTTAATCGGGTCTGATTAAACACACTTGACGACCACCCAAAATGTTTAAGCTCAAATTGTCAAATAGTAATCCCACATACTTATAGCCTACAATCACACTTTGTGAGTTTCTTATGTGGAACTATATTAGGATGTTACAACCTATCTACTTATATTCACAACATTCCCATTACAACATGCACTATCACTTATTCCCAATGACAATGATTGTTGAACACTCCAAATAGTAGCATTTTCTTCATATTTTTTGTAGGGGTGGCTCCTTCTTTGTTAGCCCTTTTCACTATCGGAAGAAAATTAGATCCAATGCGATTTGTAACATCCGGGCTTAGGTCCTTAAATAATTATCGATGAAAAATGACCTTGACAACTGGTTGGGTTGGGTCTGATTAAACCTACTGACAAACCACTCAAAATGCTTAAGTCTGAGTTGACAAGTATTAATCCGCACACTTATAACCAACACTCACACTTCGTAATTTTCCGTTGGGAAACTGTTAGAATGTTATATTAGCTGAATTAGTGCGATGTTTAATTGGTACTGGTGCATCTCATAGATAATGATGATATGGAGTTCATTTAATGAGGCCATAAAAAAACAAGGAAGGCTATTATTTTACTTTTAAGAAGTGTTGAACTTCTTACATGTGCATGGATGCAGATTTTCAGTATACAGGAGATGACATGAGTCCTTGGAGGTATATCTATTTTTTTATGCATCCCAAATATTGTCTATGCTTACAGTGTATATGAATAAGTTATAAATTGCTGAAAGTTGGAGTTTTGTTACGTTAATATTTTAGTTGGTGGATAGTGGAATTATTAGGACCCGTAAAGTTATCGTTAATTATTATTTTCAACAATGATTTATGTGAGAAAGTTAATGCACAATTTCCTTTTTGCTTTGAGCAAATTTAGTCAGGTCGAATATAACCTTGTTGAATCTTTTACATGGAATCGTGGAAGCAATTTTAATATTGCATGTATTAATTGGAATCATAGAAGAAATTGAGTCAAGCGCCATGTAAACATAGTAATGTGAAGTAACAATCAGACACACACACATTATCATATCTGTATCCATTTTAAAATATAAATACAATTGTGTATACAAATATCAATACATGTGAAGGATGTGTTACCATATCCTTACTAAGGGATGTTGATGTAAAACAAATTCGGAATGGATATCAATAATAGTAGAAATACTTAAATCAACTTAAATGTATAAATATTGAATGGTTTATACATTATATAAATTTTCTAAATGTAATTTTCATAACAATTATATCAAATACGATTAATGAATCCATAAAGTTTTCTACCTAAAATTGTAAATAATTCAAAACTACATATTTAATATTGAAATGAACACATGAATATGGATATCGATATTTAGGAATAGTAAAGTGATAGTAACACTTTTATCCATTTCAAAGAGATTAGAAACGGATATGTAGATTCATTAAATATTGATATCTATGAACGTGATTTTAGATGTGAGACAAAAGCATGTCCTAGAAAGAAAAAAAATTGACCGCTTACTTAAAAACAGTCAAGAATGCATGCAGGTGCATATCTTTTTCAGTGATTATCAATCTTTTCCTGATGTATTTTTGGGATATATAAGCTAAGATAAATGAGCAATTAAATATCATTTCAATTTAGCGTATCTAATATACTAACTTAAAAAAGTAAAGTTGAATGATTATTAATTATTTAGATGAGCCTAAGATCAACTTACGGAAGAAGGAATCAGGGATATCTAATTGAAACTAAACTTTATAGGTAATTTATCTTCTCATTTAACTTCTGATCCGCCAGAAATAATATCAAGATAAGATATATTGATTTTACAAGAATAAAGGCAATAAGTACATGGTAAATTTGTGAAAGGTGAAATATATTTCTATTTTAGAAAAATTAAAATTTCCATTTTATTGATATTGTGATGATCGATGCACATATAACACTTTATTTTTATTTTATTGTGTGCCGCTCCTATATTTTTTTGGCTCTGTTCATGCATAGATTGATGAATATCGCAAAACTATAAGAAAATATTTGGATTAACGACAACATTAATTGTGACGGTAGGATTTTCTTCATCGTATACTAGATATTCTTTTAAGCTATGTGCCACTACAGTTATAGTGAATTTTATAATTCTTCACTAAATTAACCGTTGATAAATATATAATGACGATATTATTCATTGCCAAATGATTTGTATACTTGAAATTAACGATGATATCATGTATATATAGATATATCATCAGTGATTGTTTCAAAGTTTTAATTAACCATAGATAATTTCTTAGATGTGAGGTTTATTCTTTTTTAAGTAGGTACATAACTGAACAAGAAATTTCTTTACCTAGCCAATTTCTAAGTAATCAAGATTTATGTTCATTAGTAGTTATTTGTCATTGATTGTAAGAGGATTTACTTAGGATTGTTTCTTAGTAGTTGTCCCAAACTCGGTTTATCTCTTGACTACCATTTTCAAGAAAGTCACATTCTCTCCATCCAGGTGAATGAGCTTTCCTTCCTCAGATTTTCTATCAATTTTGAAAAATAGCATTGGATAAGCATCGTCGTATGGACTGTCACTAATGATATAATGATGGATATGATATTCATTCCTAGTTTCATGTATAAAAATTTGTTTCACAATGGATAATGTCATGGTTGTGTATTTAGCAACAGGTGATTTTGTGAGGAATTTTGAAAGAAACATCATTGTAGCTCAATTTTCTTATAGTGTCACAAATGCTAGCTACTACAAAGAAAATATTTATGTTACATCTGATTTTTTAGTTGTGGCAAAAGATTTTCGACTAGTAATGATTTAAGTATCATTCAAAATTCGTTTTTGAAGGAAAATAGCTAAAAGAGTGTGGCAGCAATATGTTCATTATGTGTTGATGATAAAATTATGTTACACATCATATCTAATTAATTGTAAATAAGACATCTTTAACTTTGTGGAATTAAAAGTTGATTATTGAAAAATTGGAGTTAATGTTTCTCAAAGTCGCAACTTAGCTGCGTTTAAAGTAATACATTGTAATGAAGTAATATATTCTCGAAAATTGTAAAAAAATAATTAATAATGTTTAGTATCTATTTTTGTCAAATTCATCGTACCACGAAGGAGTGCTCGGATTGGGACCTTGAAGAGCCATGGTATGTATAATATTCTACATGTGCTTATCTTCCTACGTTAATGGATGATTCTATGAAGCTTGTTAAATTATAAAATCATGGTTACTAGTGATAGTTTGTTGATTATATTTAAATCAATGTCATTTCGTTATCTTATTTAGTGATCAACGTACTCTATTATGTTCTCTAATTATTTTCCATGTGTTTTTAATACAATCTTGACTTGCATGAAGTGCTTCTATCAGTTATCTTGTTTAAATATTGAAGGTTTTGTAAGTTTTACTTTTATTGAGGTTGCAATATACTTGTGTTTTTTTGTGGCCAGTTACAGTATGTAGCTAGACCTCTATCTCGATGCATGTTGTTCATGTATCAATATTATTATGGTTATGGTGGCTAATAGGTTATATGGGTATTTGTCCCGACCTATACGGGTCAATCTTAAACTCATAGATATCAAACAAAGTATTCATGATCAGATACTCCATACCATGTGATCAATAGCATGCGGGGCTCCAATCTTAACCTGAATGCGTACTCATGTACATGGCCTAACCTTTTGATGTCCCTTCTTCCACCTCACCAACCCGGTGAACAATATGAGATGCCCTCGGATCCATATACCTGTTTACACGGCATTCTCAGCGTTATTTTCATAAATGATCGTATTCGTTCAATTAAATTTGAGGTGAAATTTTTTGCATTTCACATTTGACATTAATAAATAATGTAACAACTACAGAAACAACAAAAAGCGCCACCAATTTATTTTTCAGTAATTTCCATAATATATACAACATGTAATAGAATAAGCTGACAATGTATACATGTCTCCCAAAATGTATAGAATAGAGAGAAAACACTACACATAACAACTATACCGTCTGGTATAGCAGTGGATGCTCGACATCATCAATCAGCTACTGCGATGCAAGTTTTTTGACTGACAAACATGTAAGGAACAAGAGGACGTCAACGGATGTTGTGTACATTCCAACATATTAATTAATAACAAGAATTTAATGTGTCCAAAAGTAAGCAAGTAGAAAGGCATTGATGTTTAAATTTGACAACTACATGCATAAGAAAATGATTTTCAAGCTGTTTTGTTTGAATACCCCATGATTTCCCGTCATCTCATAATATTATAACATTTTCATAAATTAGATGATGACCCACAAGTGTTTGTTATTTTCTTTTGCCATATAGAGTCATGATTATGGATATTGATAATGAGGATGATGGGGTTCTGATCTGGTTCTTGATTCTAACTAACATATCCAGTCTAGTGGATAGTTTGTAGTCTTGGTATGAGTTGCCCCTCATGCTGTGACTCTAAGGCGTAAGAGTGCCTTAGCGTTGGGGTGCCTTCGTAGGCATGTGGTGAAGTGTAATGCATCCTAACTAAGTTCACAATACGTCCACCAGCTTACCTTAACACTCAAAACAGAAATTTCAAGGTCAAATGAACTCTCTACGATTTAGGATTTATGATAAATGATGATTCCGTACCAACTCAACTATCAGTCAAACTCAACTATGATTGATCTCAACATTAGCCCAACTCAATCCTAATTGATCTCATCTTTTAACCAACTCAACTGTAATCCATTTCAATTCTCAACTATAACTTAAGATTCAATTTTAACAGATTCATATGTAACCATCGTCAAGCTTATTGGCGGAAAAGTAATCAAAACTCAAGCAGTGAAGAAGTCTCCTAAAGACCCATCCATCTCGCCCTCTAAGTGGAAGTGTGGTCCATTAGAGGATTGGTGTACTCCGAAACTACGCCACTGAGACGATAGACTATTCAGAAAAGTCACTCTAAAAATCGGCCCAAGTGGTAAGGGCAAACAAGCTCATACAAAAAACTAATACTGAGGATCTCCCACATGGGTATCCTAAAACAGAGGGTCTACGGAGTTGGTCAAAGTCAGGATCCAAATGAGGAGTAAAAACACTACGAGCTTGTGAAAAAAAACCATGTAAAGGATTGGGATCCTAGACTTACGCACTTGACGGTCGTTACCCTAGTCGAGCTTTCTATCTCCCACCCAGTTGAGGGTCTGTGCACTCTCGTACGATCAGGTGTAAGGATCACCAGGACCAGCATGATATTTATCAATCATCACTGATTCCTAATATTTTTCACTTATTTGACTACTCAATGCTTCCAATTATCTCAGATGGTGAATTGGGTATGTCCAACTCATGTTCCAATTACTCATGCAACATCCAGACTTTGAGGAACTGAAGTAAAATCCCTTGTTATGGAAAGTAGGGACATATATTGTGATACAAAACAGATCATAAGATAAACCATGAATCCAAACACACCTTCCCATCTGCAAATAAAATATACTTGATTTTTATAGGGCCGGCTACAGATCTAATAATTCACCCTCGATATTGACATTTCATAGTAGTTCTGCAACTATTTTATAAACCTAAAGATCCAACTAAAATTCCAGAATAGCTTTTGAACTCATACTATGTTGGAGAGCAACTCTGCATGGATAAAGCTACACATCACTTCATGTGTGTTACACATGGGATGCTGCATTCTAATCCAACATATACAAAGACACAACATGGCCAGTCCTTTTAAGTCCCATTAGCATGCTTAAATAAGGTATTAGCCTGGACTAGGTTGTTTTAAGTTCATCAAGGTGGATCCAAGCTCTGGCTAGGGTTGGATGCGGTCCGAAGTCATTGACTGTGTTTTTTAAATTCATACCCATAATTGAAATATTTCAGTCTAGAATAAAAAATGAAAAGTCCGCAATGTTTTAGAGAAATTCTTTTAAGAAATAAGAGAGTCCTTACCTTACTAGGATTAAAATATCTAGAATAATATGTTTCCTTCTCTCCTTTTACCATATTAGATCATCTAAAAAACTTTTTTTTCAATTTCATATGTTATTTAACTAATCGTATATGATGATTACACTATATTAATAGACACGCTAGCAATAAGTGGAGAATAATGAAATTATGTACTTTATTTTATTAACCATTAGATTATATTTATTGCAACTGGCTTTGGAATTTATGTGAGACTGATTTAAGTTAATCTTAACTGTATAATACAAGTGAAATAGTTACTGTATAAAAAATTTGTTAAGACTGTGTTCAATAGATTCAATGTTCGACTTGTTTACCAGAGGTGCATAAATAGGCTCCATTACATTCCTCTTGTTTATACACGACCTTAATAATAAGGTTGTAGTTCCATATTATCATTAAAATAACATGATAGTGACTAAGGAACATGTTAAATTAATCCAAAAATATTATATCAATAAGAGATTATTCATGGGTTGAATGACCTAAAGATATCAACCCATCAAAACATCAAAAGGATATGTGTAGGAATACATGTATGGCGGTAAGGAGGAGAGGAGAGAATGGTACCTAATTAGATCTCAAGAAATGGAGATCTAATTGCATGTTATGGCTGGTGGTTGAGGGCAACTCCAAGGCTCTAAGGTTGCAACAGATCCTGAAATAGAACTCCAAGTCTTGTTGTGTAGCAAGGTGCTGATTCTTTGGAGAAGTAGCAGAATCCCAACCGAGGGTTGTAAACGGCTTCAGGCTGCTTCAATTGTTGCTGGAAATGAATTTCCAACAATGGGGAGACAAAGGAAGAGGATGGCTCTTGTGCTACAGCTTGTAGCAATAGCTCCTAGAGAAACAGAGAAGAAAGCAGGACCTTGGAGCAAGGATGTAGCAATAGCCTGCAATAGCTTGCAGTAATGGCAGTATGCAGCACAAACATGCGACAGCAATATGCTACAGCTTAATCAAGGGAAGAGAAAGATGGAATAGGGAAGAGAGCTATCACGTTGGAATGGAGTAAATAAGGTAAAAAAAGAGGGAGGTTCCTTCCTGGAATCTTCCTTAAAGATTTTTTTATATGTGACATCAGCAATGACATTAGCAATTGATGTCAGCGGTTGATGTCATAAATATATTTTTTTTAAAATTGTTGGAATCCTATAACACAGACACTCTGCTACTGTTAGCAGAAAATTTTAATTTAAAATTTTATTTATATTTTTCAAACTATTTTTCTCTTATTTTTTAAGGTGTTAAAATTCATGTATGCACACTTTGAGCGTCGGATTTCGATGTGCAGTAGCTTGTTTTGATCGTATCTGGACGACGATCAATATAAGTATATATTCATATACTTTGGATCGAGTTTGAATTTTTGAAATTCTCGAGATACAATTTTGGATTGCGGTCAAATTTTGTGATTTAAAAATATCAAACGGTCTATATTTGATTCAATAATATTATCAATAGATAGTAAATAACCTAAATCAATCAATTGATCGCAAATCACAAGTTATTTGGGCAAAATCGACCAAAAGTCGATCATGTTGTAGTGTTTGCCATGGAAAAGCTGTGACGCAAATTGGAAATCGTAAAACAAACCGAGACCACAAAAATGTATGATTTGACAAAATAAGACCAAAGGAATCGACTAATTGATGGTAATAGTTGTTTAATAGGGATGCAAATGGTTGGATACTATATAGAAATTAGTGTTATAATATCTTTATTTGTTTTCAAATGCAAATATAAATGTGAATATGGATCTCAGCAGATATGAAAAATATGTTACCATAACTTTAAAATAATGATACCATTGTAATATATATATATATAGAGGGCTTATCCACTGCGCACAGGGCTCATTAGCGTTTCAATGAGCACTCATTTTAGGCCTTACACGTGTATTAACAATAACTATATTTCTAATTATAGGCTACGACGTGTTTAAAAAAATCCTATATTTCCTATTATACAACGTCCTTAAAAATTGGAAGACGGTTTTGGAAAGAATCAATTCAAATAAATGATTCCACGCTGATGATTAAGGATCCAAACGCTATTACTGATCATAACTTACTGACCATGACTTACTGACCATAACTTTGTTATTACTGATCTCATAGTAGCTATTACTGACCATTAGTTATGGTTTTACTGACATCACAACAAGCACTTACTTGAGCAATGCCCATGACTTACTGACGATAACTTTGTTATTACTGATCTCATAGTAGCTATTACTGACCATTGGATATGCCCATGACTTACTTGAGCAATGCGCATGACTTACTGACCATAACTTTATTATTACTGATCTCATAATAGCTATTACTGACCATTGGTTATGTAAATTACCGACCGTTGTTTGGATATTACTGATCTCACAACAACCATTTACGTGAGTATTGTGTCGAAATTACTGAGTTCTATTCAAAGTAGTAATACATATAGAAATTACTGACCATTGGTTATGGTTTTACTGACATCACAACAAGCACTTACTTGTCCATTGTGTATATATTACTGAATTCTGCAACATATACAATGAATATAAATTACTGACCGTTGTTTTGGATGTTACTGATCTTGCAACAATCATTTACTTGACTATTCTATATATATTACTGACATGAGCATTTGGATCTCGATTTTCTGTAAGAAATCATCTATTCGATTGTTTTCTTTCCAAAACGATCTTCCTATTTTATAGGACGAGATATAATTGGAATAACACTTACTGTTAAATCGCTTTGCATATTAATCTCCTTCCAAAAACAACATCCTTCGAAATAGGTAACCACTCAAATGGAATACACGTGTATGGCCAAGAAATGGTGCGCACCGAAACTCAAATGGGCCCTGTGCGCATTGGATAATTTCCCTATATATATATATATATATATATATACATATATATATATATATGAAATGGATACATAAAATATTAGAAATTCTTTATATACGCAGTATTAGTAATAGATTGCATGTGATGTAAAAATATTAGTTAGATTCATTTCATAATAGTTACATAGAAAATGGTGAAGAAGAAATAAAATTATCTTACATAGTGTTAGGATACGAACGAACAGTTACGGATGCATATACACAATCCACCACCTCTACAAAAAGAAATGAAGGAGAGGGCAACTAGATATGACGATAGTCAGTTACCTCGCGACCATCGGAGAAGAAAATCACTAAGATGTAGAACGAGTACAACTCTCACAATTCCCTTGCTCTTTCTTCTCCTCTCTCCCACTCTCTTTATCTCTTGTGGTATTTCCTATTGTTGTGGTTTGTCGGCAATACCCACATCCCCTCTATATATAGGCCCAATTATAACCCTATAGTCATATTCTCATCTAGACTAAATGTAGAATACAACTCAGTTAATATATGAACTAGGAGTCCAATCCCATTAAGATTCCTAATCCTAACAATCTCCTCCTTCAGTTGAACTTCATCATGATCTCATCATCGTCTTGAATCTACATTGGACTATCCTCGTCATCTGCATGTCTCATTAGCAGGAATTCACCACCTTTATGTGACACATCCGTCACTAGGTGCCCTCCATGTGCCCCCTCAAGGGCACGCTCGCACAACTCAGTATTGTGACCCCTTACACAGCACCACAAATCTCTCATGACTATATATTTTGTTTTCATCCTCTTGTAAAGCAAATCGTATTCACTTCTCTTTGTTTCACACTTCTGCAGCAGAGATGTCAATTACCTGTGGCCCTCTCATCATTCTGCTTATCCTGGGAATAAATAAAGCTTCATCACCTATCACGACCCTTCCCTCGATCATGTACACCCTGGTCAGCATCATCAACCCACGCTTCACAACTCTTGCTTTCTTACTTGCTCTAAGAACCTACCCTTCAATGGTGACTTGACCTTGTGACTCGATTGTTTCTAGTAAAATCATATTCTTCTCGGTTGCAGGAATATGTCTAACACCTACAGAATTTGTACTTCTCCATCAAACATGGGAAATTATGTTGATCCAATTTCCTTGACGTGGTGAACCTCTCCACCTCCCATCTTGATCGTGCCATCATGCTTCATATGTATTGAACTGCTCCATGGATGAGCACATGTGATTTGAACATGCTGAGTATAGAAGCCATTCTAAATCTGCCTTAATCTCTCTGGAGCATGCTAGCAAGTCTCATGTGCATACTATATTGAAATCCTCTTGGTCGGATTATCACCAACCTTCTTTCCTTTCTTCTTCTCACATCTCAGACAATCGGCTATTTTTTTATCCTTCTTTCGATAACAAAAATATCTGATCAGAGCTCATGACTTGGAACAACCTTTAAATCATGTCTCCCTTGATTTTGAACATCTGCCTTAAGTTTCCAGTGCATGACCTTCATCATTTTTGTCTCATCTGTCAATCTCCATCGAGACTCGTAAGCAACAAAGCAACTGTCCCATCTAATGTGATGTCTCATTTTCATAGAGTAATATCACGATAGTATGATCATAGGAAGATGTAAAGGAATTCAGCAAGATCAATGTCATATCCTCCTCCTTGAAGAGAGATTCTCCTTTCGCATTCTTCTCCTCACCAAGTACATCTAAATCTTGTTGAATTCATTCAAGTGTGCCTCAAGCATTATCCCGTCGATTATCTTTATATCATAGAACTTTTTCATCAAGACTCGGTTTGTCAAAGATTTGGACTTGTATCGTCCCTTGAGCTTCATGTAAACCTCCTCTAGATCCTCTACGTTGATGACTTCACAAAGAGTGTTGTTTGTCAAGAACAGATGTATTGTATTGTTCGCGAGATCCCTCATCTCATTCCACTCTTTCTTTTTCTTTGGCTTCATTTCTTTATCTTGGAGAGCTTTTGCAAATCCTTCTCGCATGAGTATATTTTTCACTCATTGTTGACATAATGTGAGGTCATTCTTCCCGTTGAAGGGTTCCACGGAGAATGATGTGTCCCTTGATGTGAACTTTGCCATTCGATATGCTATCGTACCTCCTTGCACGATCAAAAAAATGGAGCAGAATTCTCTCGATCCAAACCGTCCAACTCGTTCGGAGCATGCAAAAATCGCTATCTAGGCTCCTGGATCACCTTGATCAGACTCGAGATACTCCTGATCTCAATGGTTTATCATAACAGTTGGTTTGTTATAACCTCTCAAGGATGCACACTTGTTACATTCCTTCATCTCGTAGATGTCGATTCTATATATGATCCGCTTCGTCGTATCCCTCAATAGCATCAATCCAGGCTCTAATACCAGTTGTTGGGCCATTGTCTTGTATTGTCTCCGCTATGATATCGGTTGGATTGGGGATCAAACAATAGATATACGAATACGGATAGAAATATTTGTAGACATAAATCTACATATCTTGTGTACAACAGATTCATGTATGGATGTCATAATTTTCATAAAACAAAGATCATGGCGAATCAGATATGGATATATTCGTATCCATTTGAATACCTATCACTCAAGTTTCACGCCTTTCTTCTCAATTATCAAGCAATGCCCTTTCAAATATAAATGTATCTATAGGTATCTTTAAATAATCAAGATACATGTGATCCATTCAAATAATTTGGATATTCATAAACTCGTAATTACTTATGATCCATTTAAATAATTTAGATTACTGTTAGATTGCATATTCATTTGGAATGGGTCGAATCAATCAATACTGGGGACATGCCAGTCCCAAGGAAAATTGCATGAGCTGACAGGTTGAATATAAGAGATCAAATTGCACCGTACATTGAGTTTGGTGGGTATCTATGCGTGCACATGATACGTTCAAATAAACTGATCTTTACTCGTTGGATTGAGATATCTATTATAACAGTGCGAGTCGACTCATGACCCTATAACGATGAAGCATTGGGTGGATAATGAATTTTTTATAGAAATAATATGGTGGAAAATATACAGTAGCTCTGTCCAAGGCGAGCAAGATAGTCTCCAAGTCATTTGCATCGCCAAGAAGACGAGAAATGAAGACGATATAATATGACGGAATAGACTTCCATACGATAAGTCCTTGGTAGTTCCTTTAAAGTTGTTTCTTCTTCAAAAAGACCTCAAGTTATCCTCAATGGGTTTGTTCATCACATGATAAATTCAACACACGTTTTCCAGCGAACTCTCCACTAGATTGAAAATATTGTAAAAATGGGATTACCATGAACGAATACAGTCGACTTAGCATTTTCGTTTTCTCAGAAAGAAATTGTACTCCATATGCTAAAGATGTAACAGATCGAAGGTAGGGAAAGAAACTTGAAGAAAATTAGGAAATGAGTTGGAAATTATGAGTAAAATAATACTCCATAAAAAGTGAAGAACGAAGTAAAATGGATGAATAGGGTTTCTTAAATGGACACAATCCAACTCCATCTTATTCGATGATCGCCATTTATCATGTGCAAATAAATGCTTTATCAAGAATCGAGCATTAACACGTACACATCGGAATTGACGTCACCATTACCTGCTGTACCAAACGAGTAGCTAATAACACTACGATCGATCCCCTGCACATAATTGTATCAGTGTCTGGAGCAAAATCCTTTCATCCTTGATTACAATTATATTTCATAAATCTCCAATAGTTAAATTTGTTTACGGGCCGTTGATGTCAGGGTTAACGAAGAAACAGCTAAGCGCTGAGAAGGTTCTAACGCTTCTTTTTGCAAGGTTAATAAAAGAAACCACTTGATGCAGAAATAAAAACGAAACAAGACAGAGGAATCTGATGGGATCCTGAAATGAATCGCAATCCCTTCATCAGGATGTCGCCGAAGCTGAATCTCAAGCATGAGATGCTGAACTCGGTCCAAAAACGAGAAAAGAAACATCCATCGTTCCAACCCCAAGAAACAGTAAAGGGTCATAACAAAACGGAGGGGCACCATTTCCAGTGGCAGGATATACATAACATTTTCGGGTAGTTAAGACCAGCAAAACATTTTCATCAGGCAAAATATAATATATAGCCAACAATAACAATTACGCAAGGTAGGTGTCACGGGTAAAGCCGAAAAGGCCCATCCACTTGTATCTCATACTCAAGCTTCAGCAACCTATTTTTCACTCCTCGGCGACGTTAACAAGTTCATACTCAACCAGCGAAAGATTGTTATCCTCTTTCACCGTGAAACTAGCAGGTTCAGTGGTTTCAATGCGACCCCATTTGTCAACTGCCAACCTCATTGAGCCCTTGAACATATCAATTTTTGCATTGCGTAGAACAAGAGATGCGTCTGGCTTCATCATATCAACTGCACCATCAATAAAGTGAATGTCAAGATCTAATCCTGTGAATTGCTTATTAGATAATACTCAAAAGAAGTAAAAGGTAAACATGGAATGCAATTAAATCGTGAAGACAATAGCAAACACCTTAGATTTTAGTGAGGAAAAAGACAAATGGTTGGTTATATACCTAAGCATAAAACTGGCAGAATGCATTGGAGGAATCAAACAAATGGTTGGTTATATACCTAAGCATAAAACTGGCAGAATGCATTGGAGGAATCAATCAGCATGGTCCACTTTGTTTAATGCATGGATGTGTTATCGGTGAATCTCAGATCCAGCAATCACACGATCAAAGGAATTACTATCACTTGTACAAACAAAAGTAAGCACAGGAATGGAAGCCAAAGAACCTTCGCACTGAAAGAAGCAGATATGCTTACCTCACAAAAGTCACAATCCCCAGCAAACGCCCTCCCCACTGCACAATACTAATTAATTTAAAAGGAACTGAGCCCTTCCAGAGAAGTCTCCTCGATGCATCCAGCTTTTTCTAAACTCAACGAGATCCTTCTCTATATAGCTTCAATTTGTCAGTGGGGGACAGGAGTTGAAATTTATGAGTACTCGTAAGCATGCACTGTTGTGCTCGTCAATGACAAGCGCAAGACAATAGCAATCAAGTTTACGCTTCTTAGCTTTGTCTGGCTATATCTCTACCCCCTTCCACTCCTAATCCTTCTTCTCTTCAATTTGTCGGTGGAACAAGAACTGAAAGTTCAGTAGTCCGGAGCATGCATTGTTGTGTCTGTCAATGTGACATAAAGATTGCAATCTACTCCAGACGATGATGACTAAGTTTACACGCCTCGCTTTATCTGGCTATATATCTACCTCCGCTTCCCCTCATATTCTTTAGCAGTATCGTATCTCACACAAGTTGTATTTGCACTTTTTATGTCAAATATGTAAAAGCAATTCACAACAAGTTGGTTCCTCACGAGGTTGTAGAAACCGGTAGTGGGTACTCAGTCGGTGGGGACACTGGCTAAGGATTAATCGACAGTCAGGTGACAGTCGGATTTAGTCAGTCGTTAATCGGTTTTATTTTTTTAATTATTTTAAATATATAAATCATTTTTTATACATATATTCTTATATATTTGCATAGATTTGCACATTTTCTATACTATTATAATGAAACAAAAGAAGTAATTGACTTTAATAACATTAAGCATATTAGAATAAGTTTGTTTTAAAAAATAAAAATAATAAAAAATCTCTATGTAAACGCCGGTCGACTAGGCTGACTAGTCGGCCCGATTAGTTAGGTTGACTGACTAATGGCCAACTAGGCCTAATCGAATCGGCTACCCCCCTACTCGACTACTCGGCCAAGGGATCCTCATAATCTACCTTCGATTTGTCGATAGGACACAAGGGCTACCATTGTCCAATATGCAGTACTAATATTGTGCAAAACAATATACCATATAAATCGTCGATTCAGTTTGACACAGGGTTTTAAATTTCGTTGAAATTTTCAATTTCCACATAATGGGAATATCGAAACTCTCATCTCTATTGACTCAGATTTCGATCGAGATGGGCTTAAGGATCTATGATAATTCAACATATCCGAGCCATATCGTCGAAATTGATAGTTTATGCAAATTTTCTCAGATTTAGCTTGATTTTACTACTTGTTTAAGTGAACTATTCATATCTTTTTATTTTTATACATTAATAATGATATCTTAAGTATAATATTAATTATTAACATTTAATTTGTTATGTACGCATATTATATATATGTCAGAGTGGTGATGATCTGTTTCACCAGCGCGACACCCGTGCTAGTAGGGTATGGTGCAACATGGGAGTGTATATATACAACGGTTCTTCAACTGTGTTTAGCAAATCAGATGGTTAGGATTCAAAGAATATCAATATAATATATATATTAGGAATCAAAGCATATCAATATATATGGTTATGAACAAAAGATGTGTTCTAATGTGGTTAACTTAGCTATTTTGTTTCTAATTTCCAATATCTATCAGTCATCAATCGACATTAACAACGATATGTTTGATGTGACCGATATGTGTGCATAAGGGTCATAGATTGATCGATATGTGTGATATAAGTGCATAACTTAATATTTGTAAGTTATTTATTGTTTGAAAATTTTGAATGAACTCCATTTTCAATATCTATCAATTATCAATCAGCATTAACAGTGACATGACCGATATGTGCAATATAAAGGGTATAAATGAGTGGTGTATGTGATATAATTGTATATTTATAAGATATGTATTATTCTAATAACTTATATGATATTAATTTACGACAAAGTTGGAAACACAACTTTTTTGAGCCATTTCCAAGATTTTCACCGAAATCGTCGAAATTTCTGTTTCTTAGGTGACCGAAATGAAATCGATATTTCAAAACTTTGTTTGGCAATGACTGTAATCCTAATCGATTGGCTCGTGTTTCAATTCAATACGGTAGTATATGGACAAAAAATGCTAGTAAATGTGCATGCTTGTAGTGATTTCATAACTTTATAATGTATATTGTCATAATCAATCACGTCATTTATTGTCATAAATAATCAATGATATTGATTGATATTTATTTATTAGCATATTTAACTTTGAATATTAATGACATGGTTTTGACTATATGCACGAATATCATCAATGATATGACATGGTTTTGATTATAGATGCAACTTCTTTCGACACTTGGAAGATGTCCACAGCAGTGCATGCTGAGAAAATATCCTACCGAAAAGCGTCGATGTCTAGAATATTTTATTTAGGTTTTTGAATTGTTGCTAAGTGCATATAACTATTAACTTTGATGCAGCATGATAACAACTTTTGTGAACATTTATTTAGTTTATTTTATTTATCATTTGTTTTGTTTATTTACTTATTTAATTCCCATGTAAAAGGCTCATTATAAAAGGCATCTTTTTTATCCTTTCCTTTTGATTTCTTCTTTCCCTAATTTTAGGGATTTGTTGCTTATTTTGAGGGAGAGTAGCCTCTATAAAGGGCCCCCTCTGTATTAGGGCTGATTAAGTTTGAATTGAATTATTTTTTTCCCATCCCTAACTCTCTCTCTCTCTCCTCTCCCTCTCGATCTCGCACCCTCTCTCTCCCCCCCCCCCGATCCTTTCCTCCCCCGTAACCCTACTTCTTCCCCGTTGCCGCCCCTTCCATCTCCTCCATCTACCCCTCACGCCGCCCCCGTCCTCTTCTCACCGGCGCCGCCGCTCCTCCACTTCCCCTCCCCTCTCGATTCCGCCCCTTCCCCTTCTCTCCCTCCCCCGCCAACATTGTGCCAGCCGCCCTCCCTTCATCCCGCGCACCACCCACGCCTACAACCCCCGCGCGCCTCCCATCGACATCGCCTCCTCTCACCTCTACGCCACGCCGCACCTCTCCTCCCCCCCCCCCCCCCCGTGTCCCATTCCCTCCGCCCAACCCGAACCCCTGACCGCCGCCTCATCGCCCTGCCCCCCTGCGGCCCTCTTCCCGACTGCGCGAGCCCCAACCACGCCTGGTCCTGATCGCCCCTCCCCTCTTCCTCCAGTCTCCATCGCGCCAGCGCCACTGTTGCTACCTCCCCCCAGCCCCGCCACTTCCCGAATCGCTCCCTCCGGTTATTCTGGCGGCCCACGCCGCCTACCCATTGTACGGCATCGTTGGAAACTCGTCCGCGACGCTACTGCTGAACCGACGGCTCGTCAACTTCCACCGATCAGATCTAAAGCACAGCTCCAATCTCTCTTGTTGGTTGTGGTATGAGCGACAATTCTACCGTTTAATTCCCCTGCATAATATTAGTTGTGGCTTGTTATCTTGCTAGTTAGTTTGGTGAACTATTGAGGTTCCGTACCGTAAGTATCGTTATTTATTTCCCTTGAACGGTAACTACTCCTGCTGCCCTAAACTTTGGAGAAAACGGTGCTATATTCGATAAATTTGTCGTCTTTTATTGCTGATTTTGCGCAACGCACTTCATTTTAGTTGTCACTGTCGTCGGATCCATTAGTTTACATCCTTAGAACGGTTGACTTAATTGCTATTTAAGTCAGTTGCATCAATTTGGGTATCAGAGCATCACGATCTTGCACCTCACTTGCATCGCATTTATTAATTGCTTATAAAAAAACAACAAAAAAAAGAAAAAAACCACACAACACAAAAAATATTTCCCAACAAAGAAAGCAAAACCCTAGGATATCCATGGCCGACAAACCTAGTGGTTCTAAACCCACCTACACCACACACCTGAGTTAACCTTAGAAGCTTTGTTTGCCCAATTACAACACATGAACAATCAACTGAGTACCCAAATCACCGGACTAGATCGTAAAATCACCGTCGCCCATGAACAAATTGCTACATTGAATAGTCGCGTGCTAGGACCAGACATTAGCGATGAAAACCCCAACAAAGGTCGACGCACTGGCCGGA